>CM021103.1:556918660-556932582 GCA_007115665.2 Sequoiadendron giganteum
TTGATTAATCTTTTTGGGTGTTTCAAAATATTTATGAAAGTAATTTCATGAGGGTTTGAAACATAATATTTTTCTACAGATTTGGTGTGGTTAATATATTTAAAATAATTTTGTGAAATATTTCCTTTGGGATATTACAAAGGAAGCCTAAGACTCTCTCTACATCACAATCTTATCCATTTAAATATAATCTCAAAAATACTGAATGGAGGGTATATAATCTTGCAGCAATATGGCTGATACAGATGCCTCTGAAACAGTACCTGATTCCTACCAAAAGTTTAGCCAAGTAGAATGCCACTTAAGCCCTTTCCCAGCATTGATCTCCCAACATGTCAAACCAGCAATAAAAGCCATTCAAAGCAGATTTCCAAAAACTATAAATTCCAATTCATCCCTAGGCATATCTTTGGCCAACACAAATGACGCATGAGCCAGGCTTATGCTGAAAATGGAAGAGAGAGAAGCAAACATTCCTATTCTTCGACAATGTATCTCTATGCTAATCACACACATCCAACAAAAAAAGAAAATTAGTGTTTATCTGAATTTTGGGGATAGAGGGATGGGTTTTGGGGACGACAATTTTTCCAAATATTGGCGATGGTGGTGGGATGGCTATTAAAATAATATATAAAAAATAATATTTGAATTTTTTAGAATACAAAAAAATTAAAATAATTTGAAGATTGTTGGTGTTTCAAATCGCACCTCTGGAATGCGTTTTGGAAATGGACAACTATGTGCAGTAAACTGCTCTTCGAATTAAGAGGGGAAGCTCCCTCTTTTGCTGAGTTGCATAAAGAAAGTAAACTAAACTTAATTTTGCCTATCTTTTTGGTTCAGCTGCGAGAACACTAGATGTTGCAGCTGAGGTTTTCCCTTTAATGAAACTTGACAACTACAACTTAACTTACGCTAAAACGTTTCTATCCTCTCAAGTAAACACAGAGCAAAAGAGTTTAGAAATGGACGAGGTTGATTTTCTGACAAAGATACTTGAATAAAATTTCCTCAACATACATCTACTAAATTTCAATGCAGGCTGAAAAAGGAGATCATAAAAGTATTACACAAATAACGGAAATATGAGACTTTATTTCAAAGTGTTATCATGGAAATTAGCAATGCGCATTCCATGGATAAATAACGGAAATATGAGACTTTATTTCAAAGTGTTATCATGGAAATTAGCAATGCGCATTCCATGGATAACCCCCCTACGAAACTTGTCCATTTCCTAGGTTTGTGATGTTCATACATGCAAAATGAGGTGATTTTCAATCCACCTCAAAATGCATTCCAAATTCCCAAGTAGTCAATCTGATTATCCCCCCACGTTCGCCTCGCAAAAACCTTCCAAACAAGTACCTTTGCGAGCCCTCACTGTCAATACCTAGTAAAATAGTGAAAAGTGCAGTTGTCCTGAAAAACAACACTCTACTTCACTTCGAAAAATGATGAGCCCTCACTGTCAATACCTAGTAAAATAGTGAAAAGTGCAGTTGTCTTGAAAAACAACGCTCTACTTCACTTTGGAAAAATGACTAAGTGTTGAAAGTGCAAAGGCGCACAAAATCAGTGCCCTTGCACTTAAGTGATTTTGAACTTCGGTGCAAAGGCGCTAAAAAAGTGCACCATTGCACTTAACTTTGTAACTTAGCCAATTTTTGGCTGGGGCGCCCTTTTTAAGCTTGTTTGCACTTTTCACTGAATGTGCCACTTTTCATGCCTAAATTAGTTGGTCGACTTAAGTTCATTTTAAACCCTTCCAGATCACTTAAAAGTGATTCTTATTCATTCCATTTCATTTTTAACTTGTTCTCCACCTCTCCTATTTCTAGTCGACCAAGCTCTTGGTTGCAAAACGCGTTTTTGAGAAAGGGCTTCTTTTCAGTTTTGATTTATCTTCCAACATTCTCCAGCTTCAATTCTCAACAAAACACACCTTGTCTAAAATGCGTGCCATCTCTAAAAGGGAATAACATTTTTCTCTCCTTCCCATTCGCGTTTTTCTTCCCTACACTTCCACAATAAAATTTCTAAGTCAAAGTGCAATGGTGCACTTTTTCAGCGCCAATGCACCAAGTGACAAATCTCCTCAAGTGCCTTACACTTTTCCCTAAAGAACCAAAAATATTTCACTAAGGCAAAAGTGCACTTTTTTGGAGCTATTGCACTTTTTCCTGCACTTGACCAAAATCGCTTCCAAACCACTCCAGTTTCACTCCGAACCACTTTTTGTCGATTTTTCACCTCGTTTTTTGTGTCTCGACATTTGTATCACTCTTTCTCCACATTGTTTTCTCACTTCACACTTCCCAACGCTACTTTTTCTGCTAGCGTTTGTTGATTCACCATCCTTGCAGTTTCTCTCCAAATTTAATCAAGTGATCCTAAAGGTGACATTTTTCAATCCAGTGAACTATCCCAGATCTACAAAGAAGCCACCATGCAACAAGTGCAAGAAAATCCATTCATCCGCCATAAGGCCGATCACAAGAATTCACACCATTGTGGATTACACCGTTGGTCCAGATGAAAAGTTCATGCAGGAGACCAAGAAAAAATATGAAGACTCTGCGCCCAAGCAAGGAACCATGAAGATTCCTGATCTCTCAGCGTTGAATATTTTGATGCATTCCCATATGCATTTTGTAAATAGTTTTTGACATCTTAAATGTCTTTTTGTAAAGTGTAATTACACCGAAAATATGAGATGTAATTCTATGGAGATAAATTACAATTAGTTAAATTAGGGTTTCCTATTTTTGCTCACCTAATTTCCTAGATTAACTCATCTCTCTTTTCTATATATATGAGGGATCTCTAATGTAATATTTACCTTTTGATATTTTGCAACAAAGTGCTGCCCTTTTGAAACAAACATTGAAACTTTGTGTTCAATTTTGTGAAACTGAATTTAATCAATAAAAAAGGAAGTTGCATGCCAGACTTTGTGTTGGAATCGATTCTCTTTAGATTTGAGTAAGATTGGTGGTGATTAGTGAATGGTATTTGGAGGTCTTCAAGTAATTTATGTAGACTTTGTGTTGCATCTATTATTTGGATTTACTTTTATGTGTGGATATTTTGGTTGAAAGATCTACAAGACTTTGTGCTTGTAATCGTTCATACGGTTCGAGGAATTGCTGCATCTAAGAAGACTTTGTGCTTCTAATGCGACAAACAATTACTTTTGTAGATCCAGCATTGAAAAGGCTATGGAACGACTTTGTGCCTTCGTGAGCTTTCCCTTTTCTTTTGCTTAGTTATTATAAATCACATCTGGTATCTCTACGCTTTGCTTTGACAAGATAGAGATATTGGCATTACTGTTTTTTGTCATGTTTTAGTTATTAGATCTAGAACTTTCAAATCGTGAAGCATTGTAAACATCTTCCCTGAAAGAAGAGAGAAGCATGAATGTACACACCCCCCCCCATTCTGTAAGTGTAGTGTACATTTTGTAAGTACTTTATTAGTTTTACTATAGCTTATGTTAGCAGTAAGAAGGGCGCCTCCCCTTTCTGAGAGGAGAGATTATATCTCACATAGCCATGGCTGAAATCTAGATAGCGTAATCTATTGAAAAGTTGATTACATTATTTTCACCCAACACAAGGGCAGCAAAGCAAGCTTCAAGATTTTATTTACTCAAACTTCTGGCACAAAGATTACAATTCTGAGACAGCAAGTTGTGGCAAAATTCACGCAACATGTGATCAAACCAGATTACGATTGACACAAAACACATGCACTAAACAAGGATTTGCAGTTAAGGAGGCATGCAAACTTGCTTTTTACACAAAATGAACTGACACTAATCGATAACAAACATGAAGGCATAGGCTCAGCAATTATGTTATCACAAGCACGGTTCTGAACAACACTGAATAACAAAGAGAAGGTACTAAAGGCACTTGTGTCTTGTTATCACTAGCATGGCTAAACTAAAATGAGCAAACATTGCTCTTATTTATAACTAAGCATAGGTGTAGGGAACCCTAAAATATCCTTGCTTTTACAACTACTACTCGCCAACTCGCAAGCTTTATTTCTAAACCTAAAATAGGATAATCATCTAACACCTAAGAAAGCATCTAAAAACAAGGAAAGTGCCAACTCATTGCATTTGTTTTCCTTCTTCTTCAAAGAATGGATAAGAATTGAGACAAAAATAGAAAGAAAGTGTGAGATAAGAATGGAAAGAAAGCTTGGAGAAAGCTTCTAGAAGATTATTGCTTTAAATCTCTATCACATCCACCAAAAAGCGGGAAATTGCCTCTCTATCAGGAGCGTTGATACTATCTATAGCCATATTCCGCTTTTCTAAGATCTTCTCCCCTATTGCAATCAAACTTAGAAAATCTTTGACATCTTCAGCTTTTTTATGAGTTCTATTCTTGAAAAACATCGCTGCCCCAAAAGGTGACTCATTGATTGATAACTTGGCGGCTCTGCAACTTTATGCTTCTAACACTTCTCTTGATTCTCCCATGGAAGATTTTTACAAAACTTTTTGTGACACTTGTCCTTTCACTCATACCACTCCCTCTGCACGTTCTTCACTGAGATGATGACGTTTTATGTCCATGATGGTACTGAAAAGCCCTTCCCAACATCATCCGTTCAAATAATTATGATACAACACTTGTTTCTCTCTGAATTCGATGAGAGAGTACTTCATGCTGAAAAACTTGAAGATTGACTATAAACTTGACTAGGTTCTGACAAGTTTTGGTGCACTTTCTAAATTTAGCTTGCTAATTTTTCTTCATCAAACAGATGAATTTTTTGGAATTTTTTCTGAGATATGGGTTTTGATTATGTTATACCCAAAATGAAATTTTTGGCATTCTGCTTAAATTGAGCTAAACAATGTAAAAATGCCATCGAAAGTATGTTTTAGGTCAAACCAAACATGAAGTCTTTGTGGGTTTATGTCAAGGAACCTATGGTTAAAATTATGAAAAAATGAAAATTAGGGTTTTACGCCCCTATTTTTAAGGAAACCCTAAAAAATAGGACCTTCCCAAAAATGATTGAAAATAATTCTGATAGGGTTAATTACTTTCACGATCACACTAATCAAATCAGAATTATCAAAATGCATGTTTTACTCTGGTGGGTCTATTTCTGTTTTTCAGGAACAAAGTTAGGAGCTCCGTAGCCATTAATGGCAGATTGGCCAGTACCAGGTGCTGAAAGCTAAACCTCAAAATCTTCAACGAAGAAGCCATGGCGAAAAAGGATGAAAATGATGCCGTTCAACGAAGGAGATTCTCAAAACGGAAAAGGCCAAAATTTGGCTAAGTCTGGAAGGTACACGTTTTGTCTACCAAGGCAAAACACAGTCTACAGTGGCTAAAAGCGCCCCTCTTGAAGAAAGGCACCCTTGGATCTCAGAGGGAAAATGTAAACATTTGGCATCGTCAACTCAGTCATCCTCTTCACTTTCATGCTGGCTCGACAATGAAACAATCAACAAGATCATCTAATTCAGGGATCATTGACCAACGGTCAACAAAGTATGGAGGAACCATCAACGACAAATATGCCAAATCAGAGAGCTTCAAGGTAAAAGCACCCCTGCTGGCCAAGGGCGCCCCTCAATTGCATGCACCAGATGAATCCATAAGCAACAACTCTATACATGATATCTTTCCAGCTTCCTCCCAACTACATGATCAATCTGACAGCAAGTCCATAAGACACACCAAACGATCACGAGATGAGATCAAGCAGAAAAAGCCAAAATTGAAGATCGCTAACAAGCCAGAAAATGGCTAAGGCATGGCTAAAAGCGCCCCTCTTGAAGAAAGGCGCCCTTTCCTGAAGGCATCCAGATTTAGCCAGAATCTTCACTGCCTCGCAGGATGACCTTCTCAGCTATGACCTATCTCGTCAGCGAGACTATCAGCAAGAACTTCTGACAAATCAAACAACTGATGAAGGAGGTCAAAGACTGGCAGTCCCCAGCCAAGATAAAACCAAGCAAAAGCTAAAAGAGCCCCTGCTAGCCAGGGGCGCCCTTTAGTTTGAAGGACCAAAACTTGCCAGCTTCAACTGAGAAGTCAGTCATCCTGAGCAAAACCAAGTTGGCTATCCAATGCACCGTCAAGCAGAGTCATCTGATTCATCTAAGCATCGAGAACGTCATATCAAAGCAAAGAGGGTCTAAAAAGATGAAAACAAAGAACAGTCAATAAAAATTGACTAAGGCATTGTCAAAAGCGCCCCTCTCAAGGAAAGGCGCCCTTCTTTCTAGAGACCTAAACTCAGTTTTCTGAGTTAATCTCTCCCAGGCATATCTAATCATGTTGATCCTGCCTCAACAACAGAACTGCCAGCCACTGCCTGAGATCAACTGAGTAACCTGAATCAAAGATCAAACGGGAGTACTTCAGCTTACAAAATGGATGAAAATGATCAACTTCAAGGATGGACGCCTAAAAGAAGTCAAAGCAAAAGTGTTGACTTGAGTTAGCAAATTTGGAGCCAAAAAGAGGCCAAACACTCCACAATCAGTGGAAATCACCTTTTGGAACTCCAAATCAAACCTAAATGATGAGTTATCTTCCATACTTTGTGGATCTTAACCCTAATCACCATATATTCATGCTAGGCGTCCCATTATTCATTATTCTTTTTGCAGGTTGAAGGATAAAACATCAAATAGCTCCCAAGAACACGTTTTGAAGATCTGGCAGAGGTTTTGGACGGATCTTCATTATTTTTGAAGATTATTGGCAGTAAAAGTATTCTTCTCCCAAGATTGCTTCCAGAGACAGATTATTGCAAAGTGGCAATTTATAACTTCCAATCCATCTTTTGTCTACTTCCTCTATTTTTGTCTATATTTCTTTGCATGTCACAGGAAACAACAGATAATCACAGAACTGGCCAACTGGGTATGATCAGCACAGCTTTTTCAACAAAACCCACATGTTAGATTTTTCCAAAAAAAGTAGCCCTGCTGCCACTATTTTTTAGGGTTTCCGAAAAAAGTCATAATATTGAAAAACAGACAAACTGGGTTTGTTTAGCTTTGAAGCACAAACAAAACCCATGTGTTAGATTTTTCCGAGAAAAATCACTTTCTGGTGCCCCGCTGCCTCTGCCACCAAAGGGCTCTTGCATGTCAAAGAAAAACTCATTTTTTCGATTTTTTGACGGTATGGGTTTGTCTAGAAAATCATTCTTAACAAAACCCATGTCTCAGAATTTTTCGTAAAAACTACCCCCTGGCGAGGCTATTTTTAACAGTTCCAGAAAAGTGTTAGAATAGGGTCAAGTGCCTAGTCAATATTCAAGGTTTTCAGAATGCAATACTCTCAGGTACAATACAAGACCAAAACGGTCTTATACCATGATTACCTGAAAACGACTGACACAGACTTATGGCAGAAAAATCCAGAGGTCAGTTCTAAAGACTTGGAGGGCATGAACCAAATTACGTTGCAAAACATTGAAGAATCCAGTTTATTCCAAGCTGCGTCTATTCCAATCACCTTACAAAGCATCGAGCTTGTAACTGCTTGCACAAAGCATTACAACCCGACTACAAGAGAGATCCTGTCAGTGGACGGGAGGGTGATTTGCACCTTGAAGCCGGTGAACATAGAGACTTGTTTTGCAATTCCACCATGCCCTACCAAGAAGGTCATATCAGTGACAGAATGCAAAAAGGCATTTGAGGCTTCGAAGGATGAGTGTTCTCTTATAATGGCTGAACATTGGTTGAAAACAAAGAGAACCAGCTTGCCTAGATTGGTTGGGAGAGGAGAATTCAAAGATGAGTACGGAGTGTTAATCACCCTACTCAGCAGAGTCACTGGACAAGAGGAGGGGAATCCTTCCAGCTGTGGATGTTCTACATTATTGGCAAAATAATCAGCAGGAAAGAACACTACGACTGGGCCTCTCTAATCAGTGACACACTCCACCAACAATTCACCGGGTTTCTAGAAGAGCACCATTTCCACATGTGTTCATACCTAGTCTACCTGATAGCCTTCCAAGGCGATTTTAGAACACTAAACACTGTGGAAACCTTGGGTGTGCAAAAGGTCCAAGAATACTTTCCTCGTCTTGAGTTCACTCTAACGGAAATGCACTTCAAGAAGATAAATGACCTTTTCACTATGCACACCGTGCACGAGCTAGACCATAAGATGCACGTTCATATTTCACCAGCAGCTAAGGCAGCAATGGTGGACTGGGCGGATTGGTTCATCTAATTCCCCACTTTCACCTACATACGCGTGTATGGCTACAATGGTCACCCCGCCATGATGCCATGCTACCCCTTAGATAGGGTAGTGTTCATGGAATTCCTAAGGCAGTTGGCCGAGGTTCACTCTTACCTTCGCATAAAAGAGAAGTCTGCTGCAAACTTTCCTTTTCGCAGCACACCTTGAGCAAAGATCATCACATGAACCTTTCATGAAAGATTTTTGGGTCAATTGCGAGGATGAGTTCAAAGTGAGAAGAAGGAACCATAGCAGATTCAAGCTCTCACAGATTGCAGAATTCGTGTCAGAGGACATCAAGGGCTTATCTGATGACGAAGAAGTCATTCTTTCTTCCTTCTTCACGGGTCTAGTGGATTCACAACCACTCGGCAAAGTAGACTGGTACGCGAAAGAGAGTACGTCTATTAAGGAAAGAACGGGTAGAGTAGTTCGACACAGTCAACTCTACTTGAACAGTAAAAGGACAAGGAAGGTAGTACTTCCCCGATCAGAGCCGCCAACGGTTCAGTTTACACTACCTACCTCGTCTAGGAGGAAACCCAGACAGAAGAAGATGAGCATTCTTCCAGAAGGAATGGGAATGCGGATGTCAGGGAGCACATGGGGGAGAAAAGGAATTGCCAGCACAAGCCGGCAAGAGGTACAGGTGGAGACAGCCACCAATTTACCTGAAGCAGTTGAGACCGTTGCAACTACACCAGAGCCAGTGATTGAGATAATTGAGGCAGAAATGGAACCCATTGTAGAAGAAGTTGCAGCAGAAACAGTACCTGTAATAGAAACAGAGCCACCGACTTCACCACCATCACAAAGGTCGCAAAGTCCTATTGATTTGGACTCGCCACCACGAGACATTGCCACGGCACAGTCTCATTCTTCTAGCATTCAGGGGGCCTATGTTCCTCCTCCCAGTGATGCTAGCCGAGATTCTATCTGGCTGGAAAGCTAACTTGGGAGGAAAAGGGAGAGACCTTCTTATCAGCTTGACTTCTCTGAATTCCACCATGTCCCACAAGACATGCCGGAAAAGAAGTTGAAGAAGCAGACACATGTAGAGAGGAATGCAGAGAACGAGATTGTCATAGAGACTGTTGCCCCACCTGAAGATAAAGACATACATAATGTGAGGGTTGAGGATTTCACGCTTTCAAAGGTGAACCTTAGAAAGACCACTCGACAGGTGGAGGCAGACCTTCTGTGATGTCCCCGCTCTAGTCAGTTCTCGAGAACAGTGTGTTAGCCCTTTTATTGGACCCTTGTGGGCTAACTAGATTGGTTAGAGGGTCAGTGGTACTTTCTGGAGAGTTGGATTGTTCTCGTATTCAAAACCCAGTGTTGGTTCACAGCAGGCGTTAGCAGTTCAGGAGTCGACAGCTTCTGACGGCACGGGATTCTATGAAGATTTGTGGAAGTTATGCCTATTTGAGTGATTTAAGTTATTTATTAACTTAATATTTTATTATAAAGTCAAATTGACTTTATATTTTTTAAATCACTTAAATATTGTCTAAAAGTGATTTAATATTTAATCACTTAAATTAATAAAGTGCGCCCACTTTATTTAAGTCAAAAACTATTGAAAGTGACTTAAATTATAATTTAAAGGATTTAAATATCAAAAGTGGCATATCTTTCTTGGAAGTCGTGCCTTTTGGCATATATGGGCATTTTGGGCAATGAGAAATTCATCTTTGAATATTTTGACTTTGCCTTTGGCTTCTTCCTGTGCTTCTCCTGTGATAGGGTTTTGAGCATTTTTTGTCCATTGGAGAACAATACCTCTTCAGTGTTGAGCACTCTTGAGATTGTGAAAGATCAATCGAATCAGTGCAGTTGAGAGCTTCATTCAGAGGTTCTACATGATTCAGACAGAGTATTATATAAAGATTTATTGTTGATTGCAATAAGAAAGGGGTTTCTTCCTTGTGGCGCCTTCTTCTTCAGATCAGTGGCATCCAGCAGGGTTATTACTCATTCTTCTTCTTGGCCGTACGACTTGCAGTGGGAATTGTGCATTCTAGAGAGGCGTGTGAAGGGTTTGGTTGAAACGCCTTCCTTTTGGTTGCTTTTTGACTTCCATCCTTGGTGTCTAGTATTTTCAGAGACTTGTATCCAGTTTCGAGGCAGGAGAACCTAAATCTGGAGGCCAGGCGTCCTTTACTGTCAGTTTTCAGCATTCTTGGCTAGCGAGCTAGCTTACTGTTTTAAATAAAAAAACTGGAAACATTCTGGTATGTCTATCATTCATGATCTCATTGTTTCAATAAAATAATGTCTTCTACATTTCCATTCTGTAGGAAATTGCTCTGTATTTCAGTTTATAAGCTTTTATATGCTACGCCCCTTCTCTTCTGTCTATGAACTTTTCTCTAAAAACTAAAATAACACAATAAGACTTAAGAGTTTACTGGGGTTTGAGTTGAGAGCCAGTAGGGCTCATCACACCCTCTCGGAATCGCCTCAGCGAGCGTCAAAGAAAGGATGACAAAGGATGGACAAGACAAAGCAGCCTTGAAGGCTGAAATCCGTCAGCTAAAATTGTACATTTCTAGTTTGATACATGACACTCCCAACTCCTCGGCGTTACCTCAAGGACTATTGGATCTCCCAGCAGAAAAAAACCATCATCGGTTGATTACATACAGCAAACACTTGAGACGTCAAGTGGATGAGTTTGTCGTCAAAGGAAGGTGTGTATTAGCAGAAGCATATCAGCTAAGAGACAAAGCACATGGACTTCGATCAAAAATCCAGCAGTCAGACTTGAAAGCAGCTCAAGAGAGGCCGAGAGAGGAGGCGATAGTTGCTGATCTGCGACAAACATATGAATCAGTTACACCCACAAAAAATAAACACCATCTCTTTGAGTGGAAAGAACAGGTGGCATACAAGGTGAGAGCCTACGATGCCAACTCAGTGGAGCTGATTGACTATAGACGCTTTGTCGCCAATATTATCAACTTCACAAGAACATTGGTAATATCTTTCCCTAAGTTAGAATATCAGCGAGAAGGAGGGGAATATGTTGAGCTTGAAACAGTGCAGACACGGTTCCAAGATGTCATCCGATCTTCATTCCTTGAAGATCCCAATGGCTGCAAATTAGCCAAAATTGCAGCCATGTCTATCCAGTTAGATGAAGCAGCTGCCCAATGCATAAACTATCAACAGCAGCTTGCAACGGGTGAAGAAATGCTTAGACGTCACATAGTCACCTTGAAAAGCATTAATTGCCCGGAGGCCAAGAGGTCAATGACTGGATAGAGACTTTGTTGACCAGTGGTGAAGAGGTGTAAAGCACCAAGAAAGGACGTCCTACCCTCCAGATAGCATTAATTATGACTGAAGTCAATTTGATGCCCCTTTCCAAGTTGACTCCAGATCTCCACAGATCATGCATGTCATATCCCACTGATCTAGGATGTCTAATTGACTCCCACAATTTGTGGATCTCAGATCTCCTCAAAAGGTGGATGTCTATTTGGAGACACATTTGTAATTATAAGTTCACTTTTAGTTAGGTGTCATTCAACTGAGGTAGACTTCCAGTTTGACTTTTGTTTAGTTTCAGTTAACTGAAGTAGATTTCCAGTTAACTGTTTGCTCACCTACTTTTAGACAGAGAAATAAATCTTGCTGATTGGCAAGAACTGTTTGTTAACTCAAGGAGATTTTAGGGTTGCCTACTCCTTTGAGTTTCTATAAATAAGAGCCTTAGGTTCTTTATTTGTTTAACCTTTATTTGCTAGCAAAATTGTTGCGCCATTGTTGCCAGAGTTAGCTCGTTTATATCTGTTCACTCTTAGATGAGAGTTCGTTGGTTGATCGCAATTGTGCATGATTTTGTGCCTTTGCTGTCCCGACCTTTGTAATTCTTTGGAGAAGCTTGAAGAAATAAATCAGAAGGCACATGCTTGCTTGATCTAAATACCTGAGTTATTCAAAGTCTTGTTTTCAAATAGTGCATTGTTTCAATCTCCTCCTTGGGCAGGTGTCGTCGCCTCCTTGGATATTTTGTCATCGATCATTATCATATGATGTTGTTTAATGATTTGTCTTGCAGCCTACACTTTGGACAAGTGTTATCACCTCCTCGGGAATCCTATTAGACAGGCCATCGTTCTATGTTGTTTCCAGTAAGCTATTTCCAAGCCTACACCTTGGACAGGGGTTCCTCCTCCTTGGCAAGTCTCAGATCTAGTTTACCGTAAGAGAGTGTTTGCTTGTATCGAGCCCTATCTTGGTATATATCCGAAGGTTCAGAGCCTCGGCCATACTCCATTGAGACGGAGGATTCAAGTGATCCAACCATACCATTTCGCTCCTACACCCTCATGCTCTGTTTATCTTGAGGAGGTAGGATAGTTTAGAAGCTTAGTTAGTCGTAGTTAAGATCTGCGAAAACCAGAGAAAAGCTTAGCTACGACGCATTGTGTTTATGCACCCTTGTGTCCTGCCGCTGAGTAAAAAAGATAGGAACCTTAGTACACCCTTTTTTTACAGTAGAAAATCAGCAAAGAGAGATCTTCCTCTCTATAATCCGAAGAGCATGTACTAACACACTTGCAACAGCTGTCTGTTTCCAATAAGCACTCCAGAGGTGCTAATTGAAACGCCAACAGATTAGAATTTCGTTACAAGCCAACTCAAATCGTCCATTTTTGAAAATTTGGAGTGAAGACTAAAAAAGCAGCAAACCCTAATTTTCTCTGAAAAAAAGCAAAAAAAACTGACATCTAGGTATTGTTCATGAGCACATTCTGGATGAACCCATTTGGTTAGATTCTGCAAACCTCAAAGTTTCACTGAAAAAGCAACCACTTGAAGTTTCTCTGAAAAAGCTATGATATGGGTTTTGTCCAAAAGAATATTTGAGATAGACCTAGAAGATTGGAAGTTGTAAAATTTGAAGTTTTCTCTGACATGCAAAATAAAAAACAGCTACTGCAACTTTGAGAAAATCCTTCAAAAATAATCCAAAAAATAGAACTAGTATAAACCAGCTCGCTGAAAATTGAAAGTAATGGCCTCCTTCTTCAAAGATTTGATGTTTTGGATGAAAAAATATGAAAAAGCAAGCTTTCTTGAGTGTTGATCTGAAAATTTATTAAAAAACCAACAAGTTAAACTCTTGAATCTTGAGAATAAGGGTTTGAAGTTGCTGCTCCGTTTCTCCTTGAAGACCACCTGCAAGAAAATAATGAATAATGAAACACAAAAGTGTCTTAAAATAGCTTTCTTTTGCCATAATTCTTCAAAACCCTAATTCAGGTTTGTGCAATGAACTTAGACTTTTGTCTTCATATTCAATTTTTGAAATTTTCAAAAATTTGACTAAGGCATTGGAAGTTGGGCGCCCTTCTTGGCTGGAGGCGACTACTTCACTCAGACTTAACCATTTTTTTCATCACTTTCAACTTTTCCTCAATTTTCAACCCTAGTTTGATTCTAATTTCCGACCTCCAAATTGATCCGACGAACATGCTGAATGTTTCATCACGGAGCCTGATTGAATCTGACAAAGTTTGTTTGGAGGAGACTTCTAATGAAAACTTCGTTTGACCCTTCAAAAAGTCAGGTGCCTCTCTCCTCCAAGGGCGCCTATTTTCTCCAATGTTAGCCATTTTCATGATCTTCGAATTTATGCTTGTCTTAAGACCTTTA
>CM021103.1:556932682-556980540 GCA_007115665.2 Sequoiadendron giganteum
TGCAGGCTGAAAAAGGAGATCATAAAAGTATTACACAAATAACGGAAATATGAGACTTTATTTCAAAGTGTTATCATGGAAATTAGCAATGCGCATTCCATGGATAAATAACGGAAATATGAGACTTTATTTCAAAGTGTTATCATGGAAATTAGCAATGCGCATTCCATGGATAACCCCCCTACGAAACTTGTCCATTTCCTAGGTTTGTGATGTTCATACATGCAAAATGAGGTGATTTTCAATCCACCTCAAAATGCATTCCAAATTCCCAAGTAGTCAATCTGATTATCCCCCCACGTTCGCCTCGCAAAAACCTTCCAAACAAGTACCTTTGCGAGCCCTCACTGTCAATACCTAGTAAAATAGTGAAAAGTGCAGTTGTCCTGAAAAACAACACTCTACTTCACTTCGAAAAATGATGAGCCCTCACTGTCAATACCTAGTAAAATAGTGAAAAGTGCAGTTGTCTTGAAAAACAACGCTCTACTTCACTTTGGAAAAATGACTAAGTGTTGAAAGTGCAAAGGCGCACAAAATCAGTGCCCTTGCACTTAAGTGATTTTGAACTTCGGTGCAAAGGCGCTAAAAAAGTGCACCATTGCACTTAACTTTGTAACTTAGCCAATTTTTGGCTGGGGCGCCCTTTTTAAGCTTGTTTGCACTTTTCACTGAATGTGCCACTTTTCATGCCTAAATTAGTTGGTCGACTTAAGTTCATTTTAAACCCTTCCAGATCACTTAAAAGTGATTCTTATTCATTCCATTTCATTTTTAACTTGTTCTCCACCTCTCCTATTTCTAGTCGACCAAGCTCTTGGTTGCAAAACGCGTTTTTGAGAAAGGGCTTCTTTTCAGTTTTGATTTATCTTCCAACATTCTCCAGCTTCAATTCTCAACAAAACACACCTTGTCTAAAATGCGTGCCATCTCTAAAAGGGAATAACATTTTTCTCTCCTTCCCATTCGCGTTTTTCTTCCCTACACTTCCACAATAAAATTTCTAAGTCAAAGTGCAATGGTGCACTTTTTCAGCGCCAATGCACCAAGTGACAAATCTCCTCAAGTGCCTTACACTTTTCCCTAAAGAACCAAAAATATTTCACTAAGGCAAAAGTGCACTTTTTTGGAGCTATTGCACTTTTTCCTGCACTTGACCAAAATCGCTTCCAAACCACTCCAGTTTCACTCCGAACCACTTTTTGTCGATTTTTCACCTCGTTTTTTGTGTCTCGACATTTGTATCACTCTTTCTCCACATTGTTTTCTCACTTCACACTTCCCAACGCTACTTTTTCTGCTAGCGTTTGTTGATTCACCATCCTTGCAGTTTCTCTCCAAATTTAATCAAGTGATCCTAAAGGTGACATTTTTCAATCCAGTGAACTATCCCAGATCTACAAAGAAGCCACCATGCAACAAGTGCAAGAAAATCCATTCATCCGCCATAAGGCCGATCACAAGAATTCACACCATTGTGGATTACACCGTTGGTCCAGATGAAAAGTTCATGCAGGAGACCAAGAAAAAATATGAAGACTCTGCGCCCAAGCAAGGAACCATGAAGATTCCTGATCTCTCAGCGTTGAATATTTTGATGCATTCCCATATGCATTTTGTAAATAGTTTTTGACATCTTAAATGTCTTTTTGTAAAGTGTAATTACACCGAAAATATGAGATGTAATTCTATGGAGATAAATTACAATTAGTTAAATTAGGGTTTCCTATTTTTGCTCACCTAATTTCCTAGATTAACTCATCTCTCTTTTCTATATATATGAGGGATCTCTAATGTAATATTTACCTTTTGATATTTTGCAACAAAGTGCTGCCCTTTTGAAACAAACATTGAAACTTTGTGTTCAATTTTGTGAAACTGAATTTAATCAATAAAAAAGGAAGTTGCATGCCAGACTTTGTGTTGGAATCGATTCTCTTTAGATTTGAGTAAGATTGGTGGTGATTAGTGAATGGTATTTGGAGGTCTTCAAGTAATTTATGTAGACTTTGTGTTGCATCTATTATTTGGATTTACTTTTATGTGTGGATATTTTGGTTGAAAGATCTACAAGACTTTGTGCTTGTAATCGTTCATACGGTTCGAGGAATTGCTGCATCTAAGAAGACTTTGTGCTTCTAATGCGACAAACAATTACTTTTGTAGATCCAGCATTGAAAAGGCTATGGAACGACTTTGTGCCTTCGTGAGCTTTCCCTTTTCTTTTGCTTAGTTATTATAAATCACATCTGGTATCTCTACGCTTTGCTTTGACAAGATAGAGATATTGGCATTACTGTTTTTTGTCATGTTTTAGTTATTAGATCTAGAACTTTCAAATCGTGAAGCATTGTAAACATCTTCCCTGAAAGAAGAGAGAAGCATGAATGTACACACCCCCCCCCATTCTGTAAGTGTAGTGTACATTTTGTAAGTACTTTATTAGTTTTACTATAGCTTATGTTAGCAGTAAGAAGGGCGCCTCCCCTTTCTGAGAGGAGAGATTATATCTCACATAGCCATGGCTGAAATCTAGATAGCGTAATCTATTGAAAAGTTGATTACATTATTTTCACCCAACACAAGGGCAGCAAAGCAAGCTTCAAGATTTTATTTACTCAAACTTCTGGCACAAAGATTACAATTCTGAGACAGCAAGTTGTGGCAAAATTCACGCAACATGTGATCAAACCAGATTACGATTGACACAAAACACATGCACTAAACAAGGATTTGCAGTTAAGGAGGCATGCAAACTTGCTTTTTACACAAAATGAACTGACACTAATCGATAACAAACATGAAGGCATAGGCTCAGCAATTATGTTATCACAAGCACGGTTCTGAACAACACTGAATAACAAAGAGAAGGTACTAAAGGCACTTGTGTCTTGTTATCACTAGCATGGCTAAACTAAAATGAGCAAACATTGCTCTTATTTATAACTAAGCATAGGTGTAGGGAACCCTAAAATATCCTTGCTTTTACAACTACTACTCGCCAACTCGCAAGCTTTATTTCTAAACCTAAAATAGGATAATCATCTAACACCTAAGAAAGCATCTAAAAACAAGGAAAGTGCCAACTCATTGCATTTGTTTTCCTTCTTCTTCAAAGAATGGATAAGAATTGAGACAAAAATAGAAAGAAAGTGTGAGATAAGAATGGAAAGAAAGCTTGGAGAAAGCTTCTAGAAGATTATTGCTTTAAATCTCTATCACATCCACCAAAAAGCGGGAAATTGCCTCTCTATCAGGAGCGTTGATACTATCTATAGCCATATTCCGCTTTTCTAAGATCTTCTCCCCTATTGCAATCAAACTTAGAAAATCTTTGACATCTTCAGCTTTTTTATGAGTTCTATTCTTGAAAAACATCGCTGCCCCAAAAGGTGACTCATTGATTGATAACTTGGCGGCTCTGCAACTTTATGCTTCTAACACTTCTCTTGATTCTCCCATGGAAGATTTTTACAAAACTTTTTGTGACACTTGTCCTTTCACTCATACCACTCCCTCTGCACGTTCTTCACTGAGATGATGACGTTTTATGTCCATGATGGTACTGAAAAGCCCTTCCCAACATCATCCGTTCAAATAATTATGATACAACACTTGTTTCTCTCTGAATTCGATGAGAGAGTACTTCATGCTGAAAAACTTGAAGATTGACTATAAACTTGACTAGGTTCTGACAAGTTTTGGTGCACTTTCTAAATTTAGCTTGCTAATTTTTCTTCATCAAACAGATGAATTTTTTGGAATTTTTTCTGAGATATGGGTTTTGATTATGTTATACCCAAAATGAAATTTTTGGCATTCTGCTTAAATTGAGCTAAACAATGTAAAAATGCCATCGAAAGTATGTTTTAGGTCAAACCAAACATGAAGTCTTTGTGGGTTTATGTCAAGGAACCTATGGTTAAAATTATGAAAAAATGAAAATTAGGGTTTTACGCCCCTATTTTTAAGGAAACCCTAAAAAATAGGACCTTCCCAAAAATGATTGAAAATAATTCTGATAGGGTTAATTACTTTCACGATCACACTAATCAAATCAGAATTATCAAAATGCATGTTTTACTCTGGTGGGTCTATTGCTTTTCGTGAAATAAAGTTAGAGCTCCCAGAAGAATGGTATGCATTGGCTGCACTTAAAATAAAAGCGAACTTCAAAATCTCAAATCTACAGTTAAAAAGGGATGAAAATGATGCCGTCAACGTAAGGAGAGATTTCAAACGAAAAAGGCCAAAATCATGGAAACCGGCAGTACATCGCTTTGTCTACCAAGCAAAATACGGCTCATGGGCATGGGTGCCTCTTGGAAGAAAGGCACCCTTGGATCTCGAGGGAAATGTAAAGATTTAGTATCATTAACCCAAATATCCTCTCTACCTCATGTCGGCTCATAACAAACAACAATCAACAAGATTAATATCTATCTAGGGATCATTGAATCCAATAAACAGTGTAATATGGAGGAAACCATCAACGAATAAATATGCCAACCGAGAGCTTCATAAAAGCACCCCTCACACCATATACTTCACCTGTATGCAAATTCATTAACCATAAGTACTAACTTATATGATGATATCTTTCCAAAATTTCTTTTCTCCCAACTACATGATCAACTGGTCAGTTCATAAGACACACCCTAAACACCACTTAGGATGATCAAGGAAAAAAGCCAAATTGAAGATCGCAACAAGCTTAAATGGCTAAGGCATGAGTTGCATTTCCCCTGAAGTAGCATGCCTTTCCCTGGTTGCATCCGATGGTAGCTGTAATCTTTCACAGGATGACCTTCTACCATGACCTATTCACAACAGACCATTTAAGAACTTCACAAATCAACAACCCATGGTCAAAGGACTCAGGCCCCTACCAAGAGGCAAAAACCAAGCAAAAGCTAAAAGAGCCCCTGCTAGCCAGGGGCGCCCTTTAGTTTGAAGGACCAAAACTTGCCAGCTTCAACTGAGAAGTCAGTCATCCTGAGCAAAACCAAGTTGGCTATCCAATGCACCGTCAAGCAGAGTCATCTGATTCATCTAAGCATCGAGAACGTCATATCAAAGCAAAGAGGGTCTAAAAAGATGAAAACAAAGAACAGTCAATAAAAATTGACTAAGGCATTGTCAAAAGCGCCCCTCTCAAGGAAAGGCGCCCTTCTTTCTAGAGACCTAAACTCAGTTTTCTGAGTTAATCTCTCCCAGGCATATCTAATCATGTTGATCCTGCCTCAACAACAGAACTGCCAGCCACTGCCTGAGATCAACTGAGTAACCTGAATCAAAGATCAAACGGGAGTACTTCAGCTTACAAAATGGATGAAAATGATCAACTTCAAGGATGGACGCCTAAAAGAAGTCAAAGCAAAAGTGTTGACTTGAGTTAGCAAATTTGGAGCCAAAAAGAGGCCAAACACTCCACAATCAGTGGAAATCACCTTTTGGAACTCCAAATCAAACCTAAATGATGAGTTATCTTCCATACTTTGTGGATCTTAACCCTAATCACCATATATTCATGCTAGGCGTCCCATTATTCATTATTCTTTTTGCAGGTTGAAGGATAAAACATCAAATAGCTCCCAAGAACACGTTTTGAAGATCTGGCAGAGGTTTTGGACGGATCTTCATTATTTTTGAAGATTATTGGCAGTAAAAGTATTCTTCTCCCAAGATTGCTTCCAGAGACAGATTATTGCAAAGTGGCAATTTATAACTTCCAATCCATCTTTTGTCTACTTCCTCTATTTTTGTCTATATTTCTTTGCATGTCACAGGAAACAACAGATAATCACAGAACTGGCCAACTGGGTATGATCAGCACAGCTTTTTCAACAAA
Source organism: Sequoiadendron giganteum (assembly GCA_007115665.2). Lineage (NCBI taxonomy): Eukaryota > Viridiplantae > Streptophyta > Pinopsida > Cupressales > Cupressaceae > Sequoiadendron > Sequoiadendron giganteum. The sequence goes on from CM021103.1 coordinate 556,938,534, forward strand.
ACCCACATGTTAGATTTTTCCAAAAAAAGTAGCCCTGCTGCCACTATTTTTTAGGGTTTCCGAAAAAAGTCATAATATTGAAAAACAGACAAACTGGGTTTGTTTAGCTTTGAAGCACAAACAAAACCCATGTGTTAGATTTTTCCGAGAAAAATCACTTTCTGGTGCCCCGCTGCCTCTGCCACCAAAGGGCTCTTGCATGTCAAAGAAAAACTCATTTTTTCGATTTTTTGACGGTATGGGTTTGTCTAGAAAATCATTCTTAACAAAACCCATGTCTCAGAATTTTTCGTAAAAACTACCCCCTGGCGAGGCTATTTTTAACAGTTCCAGAAAAGTGTTAGAATAGGGTCAAGTGCCTAGTCAATATTCAAGGTTTTCAGAATGCAATACTCTCAGGTACAATACAAGACCAAAACGGTCTTATACCATGATTACCTGAAAACGACTGACACAGACTTATGGCAGAAAAATCCAGAGGTCAGTTCTAAAGACTTGGAGGGCATGAACCAAATTACGTTGCAAAACATTGAAGAATCCAGTTTATTCCAAGCTGCGTCTATTCCAATCACCTTACAAAGCATCGAGCTTGTAACTGCTTGCACAAAGCATTACAACCCGACTACAAGAGAGATCCTGTCAGTGGACGGGAGGGTGATTTGCACCTTGAAGCCGGTGAACATAGAGACTTGTTTTGCAATTCCACCATGCCCTACCAAGAAGGTCATATCAGTGACAGAATGCAAAAAGGCATTTGAGGCTTCGAAGGATGAGTGTTCTCTTATAATGGCTGAACATTGGTTGAAAACAAAGAGAACCAGCTTGCCTAGATTGGTTGGGAGAGGAGAATTCAAAGATGAGTACGGAGTGTTAATCACCCTACTCAGCAGAGTCACTGGACAAGAGGAGGGGAATCCTTCCAGCTGTGGATGTTCTACATTATTGGCAAAATAATCAGCAGGAAAGAACACTACGACTGGGCCTCTCTAATCAGTGACACACTCCACCAACAATTCACCGGGTTTCTAGAAGAGCACCATTTCCACATGTGTTCATACCTAGTCTACCTGATAGCCTTCCAAGGCGATTTTAGAACACTAAACACTGTGGAAACCTTGGGTGTGCAAAAGGTCCAAGAATACTTTCCTCGTCTTGAGTTCACTCTAACGGAAATGCACTTCAAGAAGATAAATGACCTTTTCACTATGCACACCGTGCACGAGCTAGACCATAAGATGCACGTTCATATTTCACCAGCAGCTAAGGCAGCAATGGTGGACTGGGCGGATTGGTTCATCTAATTCCCCACTTTCACCTACATACGCGTGTATGGCTACAATGGTCACCCCGCCATGATGCCATGCTACCCCTTAGATAGGGTAGTGTTCATGGAATTCCTAAGGCAGTTGGCCGAGGTTCACTCTTACCTTCGCATAAAAGAGAAGTCTGCTGCAAACTTTCCTTTTCGCAGCACACCTTGAGCAAAGATCATCACATGAACCTTTCATGAAAGATTTTTGGGTCAATTGCGAGGATGAGTTCAAAGTGAGAAGAAGGAACCATAGCAGATTCAAGCTCTCACAGATTGCAGAATTCGTGTCAGAGGACATCAAGGGCTTATCTGATGACGAAGAAGTCATTCTTTCTTCCTTCTTCACGGGTCTAGTGGATTCACAACCACTCGGCAAAGTAGACTGGTACGCGAAAGAGAGTACGTCTATTAAGGAAAGAACGGGTAGAGTAGTTCGACACAGTCAACTCTACTTGAACAGTAAAAGGACAAGGAAGGTAGTACTTCCCCGATCAGAGCCGCCAACGGTTCAGTTTACACTACCTACCTCGTCTAGGAGGAAACCCAGACAGAAGAAGATGAGCATTCTTCCAGAAGGAATGGGAATGCGGATGTCAGGGAGCACATGGGGGAGAAAAGGAATTGCCAGCACAAGCCGGCAAGAGGTACAGGTGGAGACAGCCACCAATTTACCTGAAGCAGTTGAGACCGTTGCAACTACACCAGAGCCAGTGATTGAGATAATTGAGGCAGAAATGGAACCCATTGTAGAAGAAGTTGCAGCAGAAACAGTACCTGTAATAGAAACAGAGCCACCGACTTCACCACCATCACAAAGGTCGCAAAGTCCTATTGATTTGGACTCGCCACCACGAGACATTGCCACGGCACAGTCTCATTCTTCTAGCATTCAGGGGGCCTATGTTCCTCCTCCCAGTGATGCTAGCCGAGATTCTATCTGGCTGGAAAGCTAACTTGGGAGGAAAAGGGAGAGACCTTCTTATCAGCTTGACTTCTCTGAATTCCACCATGTCCCACAAGACATGCCGGAAAAGAAGTTGAAGAAGCAGACACATGTAGAGAGGAATGCAGAGAACGAGATTGTCATAGAGACTGTTGCCCCACCTGAAGATAAAGACATACATAATGTGAGGGTTGAGGATTTCACGCTTTCAAAGGTGAACCTTAGAAAGACCACTCGACAGGTGGAGGCAGACCTTCTGTGATGTCCCCGCTCTAGTCAGTTCTCGAGAACAGTGTGTTAGCCCTTTTATTGGACCCTTGTGGGCTAACTAGATTGGTTAGAGGGTCAGTGGTACTTTCTGGAGAGTTGGATTGTTCTCGTATTCAAAACCCAGTGTTGGTTCACAGCAGGCGTTAGCAGTTCAGGAGTCGACAGCTTCTGACGGCACGGGATTCTATGAAGATTTGTGGAAGTTATGCCTATTTGAGTGATTTAAGTTATTTATTAACTTAATATTTTATTATAAAGTCAAATTGACTTTATATTTTTTAAATCACTTAAATATTGTCTAAAAGTGATTTAATATTTAATCACTTAAATTAATAAAGTGCGCCCACTTTATTTAAGTCAAAAACTATTGAAAGTGACTTAAATTATAATTTAAAGGATTTAAATATCAAAAGTGGCATATCTTTCTTGGAAGTCGTGCCTTTTGGCATATATGGGCATTTTGGGCAATGAGAAATTCATCTTTGAATATTTTGACTTTGCCTTTGGCTTCTTCCTGTGCTTCTCCTGTGATAGGGTTTTGAGCATTTTTTGTCCATTGGAGAACAATACCTCTTCAGTGTTGAGCACTCTTGAGATTGTGAAAGATCAATCGAATCAGTGCAGTTGAGAGCTTCATTCAGAGGTTCTACATGATTCAGACAGAGTATTATATAAAGATTTATTGTTGATTGCAATAAGAAAGGGGTTTCTTCCTTGTGGCGCCTTCTTCTTCAGATCAGTGGCATCCAGCAGGGTTATTACTCATTCTTCTTCTTGGCCGTACGACTTGCAGTGGGAATTGTGCATTCTAGAGAGGCGTGTGAAGGGTTTGGTTGAAACGCCTTCCTTTTGGTTGCTTTTTGACTTCCATCCTTGGTGTCTAGTATTTTCAGAGACTTGTATCCAGTTTCGAGGCAGGAGAACCTAAATCTGGAGGCCAGGCGTCCTTTACTGTCAGTTTTCAGCATTCTTGGCTAGCGAGCTAGCTTACTGTTTTAAATAAAAAAACTGGAAACATTCTGGTATGTCTATCATTCATGATCTCATTGTTTCAATAAAATAATGTCTTCTACATTTCCATTCTGTAGGAAATTGCTCTGTATTTCAGTTTATAAGCTTTTATATGCTACGCCCCTTCTCTTCTGTCTATGAACTTTTCTCTAAAAACTAAAATAACACAATAAGACTTAAGAGTTTACTGGGGTTTGAGTTGAGAGCCAGTAGGGCTCATCACACCCTCTCGGAATCGCCTCAGCGAGCGTCAAAGAAAGGATGACAAAGGATGGACAAGACAAAGCAGCCTTGAAGGCTGAAATCCGTCAGCTAAAATTGTACATTTCTAGTTTGATACATGACACTCCCAACTCCTCGGCGTTACCTCAAGGACTATTGGATCTCCCAGCAGAAAAAAACCATCATCGGTTGATTACATACAGCAAACACTTGAGACGTCAAGTGGATGAGTTTGTCGTCAAAGGAAGGTGTGTATTAGCAGAAGCATATCAGCTAAGAGACAAAGCACATGGACTTCGATCAAAAATCCAGCAGTCAGACTTGAAAGCAGCTCAAGAGAGGCCGAGAGAGGAGGCGATAGTTGCTGATCTGCGACAAACATATGAATCAGTTACACCCACAAAAAATAAACACCATCTCTTTGAGTGGAAAGAACAGGTGGCATACAAGGTGAGAGCCTACGATGCCAACTCAGTGGAGCTGATTGACTATAGACGCTTTGTCGCCAATATTATCAACTTCACAAGAACATTGGTAATATCTTTCCCTAAGTTAGAATATCAGCGAGAAGGAGGGGAATATGTTGAGCTTGAAACAGTGCAGACACGGTTCCAAGATGTCATCCGATCTTCATTCCTTGAAGATCCCAATGGCTGCAAATTAGCCAAAATTGCAGCCATGTCTATCCAGTTAGATGAAGCAGCTGCCCAATGCATAAACTATCAACAGCAGCTTGCAACGGGTGAAGAAATGCTTAGACGTCACATAGTCACCTTGAAAAGCATTAATTGCCCGGAGGCCAAGAGGTCAATGACTGGATAGAGACTTTGTTGACCAGTGGTGAAGAGGTGTAAAGCACCAAGAAAGGACGTCCTACCCTCCAGATAGCATTAATTATGACTGAAGTCAATTTGATGCCCCTTTCCAAGTTGACTCCAGATCTCCACAGATCATGCATGTCATATCCCACTGATCTAGGATGTCTAATTGACTCCCACAATTTGTGGATCTCAGATCTCCTCAAAAGGTGGATGTCTATTTGGAGACACATTTGTAATTATAAGTTCACTTTTAGTTAGGTGTCATTCAACTGAGGTAGACTTCCAGTTTGACTTTTGTTTAGTTTCAGTTAACTGAAGTAGATTTCCAGTTAACTGTTTGCTCACCTACTTTTAGACAGAGAAATAAATCTTGCTGATTGGCAAGAACTGTTTGTTAACTCAAGGAGATTTTAGGGTTGCCTACTCCTTTGAGTTTCTATAAATAAGAGCCTTAGGTTCTTTATTTGTTTAACCTTTATTTGCTAGCAAAATTGTTGCGCCATTGTTGCCAGAGTTAGCTCGTTTATATCTGTTCACTCTTAGATGAGAGTTCGTTGGTTGATCGCAATTGTGCATGATTTTGTGCCTTTGCTGTCCCGACCTTTGTAATTCTTTGGAGAAGCTTGAAGAAATAAATCAGAAGGCACATGCTTGCTTGATCTAAATACCTGAGTTATTCAAAGTCTTGTTTTCAAATAGTGCATTGTTTCAATCTCCTCCTTGGGCAGGTGTCGTCGCCTCCTTGGATATTTTGTCATCGATCATTATCATATGATGTTGTTTAATGATTTGTCTTGCAGCCTACACTTTGGACAAGTGTTATCACCTCCTCGGGAATCCTATTAGACAGGCCATCGTTCTATGTTGTTTCCAGTAAGCTATTTCCAAGCCTACACCTTGGACAGGGGTTCCTCCTCCTTGGCAAGTCTCAGATCTAGTTTACCGTAAGAGAGTGTTTGCTTGTATCGAGCCCTATCTTGGTATATATCCGAAGGTTCAGAGCCTCGGCCATACTCCATTGAGACGGAGGATTCAAGTGATCCAACCATACCATTTCGCTCCTACACCCTCATGCTCTGTTTATCTTGAGGAGGTAGGATAGTTTAGAAGCTTAGTTAGTCGTAGTTAAGATCTGCGAAAACCAGAGAAAAGCTTAGCTACGACGCATTGTGTTTATGCACCCTTGTGTCCTGCCGCTGAGTAAAAAAGATAGGAACCTTAGTACACCCTTTTTTTACAGTAGAAAATCAGCAAAGAGAGATCTTCCTCTCTATAATCCGAAGAGCATGTACTAACACACTTGCAACAGCTGTCTGTTTCCAATAAGCACTCCAGAGGTGCTAATTGAAACGCCAACAGATTAGAATTTCGTTACAAGCCAACTCAAATCGTCCATTTTTGAAAATTTGGAGTGAAGACTAAAAAAGCAGCAAACCCTAATTTTCTCTGAAAAAAAGCAAAAAAAACTGACATCTAGGTATTGTTCATGAGCACATTCTGGATGAACCCATTTGGTTAGATTCTGCAAACCTCAAAGTTTCACTGAAAAAGCAACCACTTGAAGTTTCTCTGAAAAAGCTATGATATGGGTTTTGTCCAAAAGAATATTTGAGATAGACCTAGAAGATTGGAAGTTGTAAAATTTGAAGTTTTCTCTGACATGCAAAATAAAAAACAGCTACTGCAACTTTGAGAAAATCCTTCAAAAATAATCCAAAAAATAGAACTAGTATAAACCAGCTCGCTGAAAATTGAAAGTAATGGCCTCCTTCTTCAAAGATTTGATGTTTTGGATGAAAAAATATGAAAAAGCAAGCTTTCTTGAGTGTTGATCTGAAAATTTATTAAAAAACCAACAAGTTAAACTCTTGAATCTTGAGAATAAGGGTTTGAAGTTGCTGCTCCGTTTCTCCTTGAAGACCACCTGCAAGAAAATAATGAATAATGAAACACAAAAGTGTCTTAAAATAGCTTTCTTTTGCCATAATTCTTCAAAACCCTAATTCAGGTTTGTGCAATGAACTTAGACTTTTGTCTTCATATTCAATTTTTGAAATTTTCAAAAATTTGACTAAGGCATTGGAAGTTGGGCGCCCTTCTTGGCTGGAGGCGACTACTTCACTCAGACTTAACCATTTTTTTCATCACTTTCAACTTTTCCTCAATTTTCAACCCTAGTTTGATTCTAATTTCCGACCTCCAAATTGATCCGACGAACATGCTGAATGTTTCATCACGGAGCCTGATTGAATCTGACAAAGTTTGTTTGGAGGAGACTTCTAATGAAAACTTCGTTTGACCCTTCAAAAAGTCAGGTGCCTCTCTCCTCCAAGGGCGCCTATTTTCTCCAATGTTAGCCATTTTCATGATCTTCGAATTTATGCTTGTCTTAAGACCTTTAGATGAATTCATGATATCAGGCATTGTACTTATCAAATTAACTAGCTGTTAGGTCCACTGGATAGCTGAGAAGATTCTGGAAGGGGTCTTCTGAACACTTTGTCTTTGAAAACTGACATTTAGAGGCTCTAAACCCTAGGCGCCCTTCTCCTTCAGGGGCACCCATCTCCTTCAGAGAGTTTTTATTCTGAGTTTTTCACTGCTGCTTTTGACTTTTGTCGTTTCATTCACTTTTCCTCCTCTATTCAACCTGTGACATCTGATGATTGCCCGCTCTGACGGACGTGCTGATGATTGCGTTGGACAACTTGATCAAGTCTGACGAAGTCACGTTGGAGTGCAAATTTCATCGTTTGACCTCTTAAAAACTTGGGCGCCCTTCTTCTCCAGGGGCACCCATGTTCACCAGAATTAGAATATTTTTCATCATTTTCAAGGTTTGCATTCTGCCTTTCAGTTGAAACTCCTCCGTTCGATCTTTAATTCTGGATGACTGAATGATCGGATGACTACGTTGTCGGGCTCATTGCGAAGCTGAGAAGAATCTGACCAACATTGCTTGAGAACTTCAACCCTAATCTTATCATCTAATGCTTCAAAAAAATGGGTGCCCTTCTTCTCCAGGGGCACCCATATTTAGCAGACTTAGAAAAATTTCTAAACTTTTCAAATTTATTTCCTCGTTTGACGTGTTTGCCTTGGCCTAGATTGTCGGATGCGAAAATTTTCTAAGGCATGGGAGTATGGGCGCCCTTCTTGACTGGAGGCACCTGGATTCACCAGAGTTAGCCAAATTTTAGCATTTTTCAAAATTTTCAGCTTCTTTTCTCCTTTCTTCGTTTTTCGTGCACGTCCATCGTTGACAACTTTTGTTTGATGCTTGAATATCTAATTCTGACACCTTGCAGCCGACTGACCTCCATTGATAACCTTGATTCTCCAAAATAAGCTTCTGAAAAAACAAAATAGACCCACTAGGGCAAAACTGATCTTTTCATGATTCCGACTGCACTAGCCTGATGAGGAAGTATTTTAAGCCAATCAAAATCAGTCTCAACCCTAGAAGCCAAACTTTCTATTTTTATAAATTTTCTATTTTTAGAAAAAAAATTCATGTATCAATTTCGAAAGAAACCTAGAAAAAGTTTCTATTTTTAGAGAACTACTATAAATAAAAAATTTCCTAAAATTTAGGGTTGAAAAACTGAAATCTGGGTATTGTTGATTTGGTCGCTTTGAGCCAACCCAAATTGCTTGATTTTGAAATTTCTAAGTTTTTGACCTTCATGCAAGACATGCAAACCCCAATTTTGACCTTTTTGATAGATTTAACAATATTTTGACTCATTTCTTCAAAATGCCTAAGTGTAGCGAAAATTTTAATTTGGGGTACAACAAAGATGAAAATTTTGAAAACATGATCATTTAAGCATATCCACTAAAACTACAAACCTGAGCCCATACAATGCCAAACTGAAACAAATTCAATTATCATGTCAATGAATTTAACTTGTTTGGTGTAAATTTGACTACTCTTGTAGACACATTGAAGACATTGACTAACAAAATATTAAGTTTGAGAAATTCAATATAGTTTCTCCAAAAAATATAGGATAAGGATCTCTTCTTAACAGTTGTGGGTGGTCTCGAATGCTTTAGTAGTTTAACATTGACTTAACCTCCATCTAGAACAAGGCTCTTAGTTGGCATTCAAATGAACCTTTCACAACCAATAAGATGAGATCAAAAGTTTACTTTCCATGTAACAAATCTCCAACAATAATCAATGCTTGTGTGTTTTATAATAATTTATTCCTATTGGGGTATGGGCACTAGGACTGGTGGGGGGGTATTTTATCACCATTTTGTGCGCTTGGACAACCCTATTAAGGGAAATGCCTTAAAAACCTCAGGGAGGTGTCCCAGGGGTACATGTTTTTCTTAGTGTTCCACGAGGACGTTTCGGGGACGGGGAAATGGGTACTTGGCGTTTCCTGCCGTCCCGCCACCGCCACCAGTGCTCCACCAAAGACGGGGAAACGTCTTCGCATCTCCGAAGTGACATGGAGACGTGGAGACGTCTCCAAGTCTCCTTGGGAGACGTCTCCAAGTCTCCAAGTCCCCTGGGGAGACCACTCTAACTATTCGTTTGCTATCCCAAGTTTCCAATTCTTCAGCTGCTGAGAGGAACTGGTCTACATATAGCTTCATCCACTCTCTTAAGAGGAACATACTTACCTCTAAGAGAGCAGAGAAGCTTGTGGTTGTACACAGTGCTTTGTGTCTCATAGACCGCAAAACACTTGGGTACAAGGAGAGTCCAACGGAATGATGGGATGTGGAGCCAGAGGAGCCTTCATAGATTGATGAGGATGATCCTACCACTTCAGATGCAGGGCTGGTTGGTGTGAGCTTGAGGGATCTTGACCTTGTGGAGTCCAGCAATTCCAGTGATGAGGAGTTTGCACTTGCAATGATTAGAGGCCTCCCTTCACTACATTTTGAGTTTTGAAATTTTGGCATTTTGTCTTTTGTAATGCTATTGCTATTAGTATCTATATTTACTATTTTGCATTTGCTACTCATTGTAATGATGAATCATGTAATCATCTTTATAGACTTTTTGATATCTGATATCTCATATGACATTAGATATTCATATTTTCGATATAAATTATAATAGAAATCTCCAATTTGACAATTTTATTTAGCAATTAGCATTCAAGAAATCATCGTATTTAGATTTAGTATTTCAAATTTTACTATGTTATAATTTTACTAATTTCCTATAGTTTCATTTGAAATGTAATTCTTATACTATTATACTATTATACATCTTTTCAAAACTAGTTTTTCAAGTACTATAAGTATATGTATAACTATATCTGGACCACCATCCCGCCACCCCCCACCGTTGTCCCCCCGCCGTCCCCAAACTTAAGCCCTTTGTCCCCCCGTCCCGGAAACTCGTCCCGCACGTTTCCCCGTCCCCCCGTCCCCAATGCCCGTGGAACACTGGTTTTTCTCCAAATTTGCATTAGACAACAAATGTAGTGGCTCAATTTGTTCACAATCAACTACCAAAACCTTCTCAACAGGCAAGAGGTTGTAGGGGAAATCAGGTCAAATGCAAGGTGTTAGAATATGTTCTACTTATATTAATGGTCATTTTGTATTGTTTTGTTTTGTCTTTTACTGTTGCTACAGTAATCGACTTTCTATTGTTGCTACAGTAGTCAACTTTCTCCTTATATATTTTGTAACTTCTCTTTTTCAGTTTAATACATGAAATCCTTTACCATTTCATGGTATCAGAGCCAACTAGGGTTTCTGGGAATTTTCATGGGCTTTTTCATAGCTGTAATTCAAAATTTTCTAGCCTGTTTCTTTTCAAGCAAATTCGTGGGTTTCTATTTGCGGATTTTTTCTACTAAACCTTGCTGCGTTTTCTGGGCGACCTCTTTTTCTCTATCCGCGGCTTGTTGAAACACGTTTTTCGCGTCTATTTTTTCCGCCTTTTTTTGCCCTAGTTTCTGGGTGCGACCTCTGGTGTTCTGCACGCGACACGACCTGTGACAGATTTCGTGACTATATTTGTTCGCGTTTTTTTTCTTCGCGTCTCCTCTCTGCAATTTCCGGCCCGAACTTTCATCTTTCTGGCCGCGTGTTTATGCTCACTGTGGACACGATTTCCACACTACAAGATGCGTTTCTGAGATCGTGGGTCTGGTCGCGTTTGTTGATGTTATGACAGCTTCGGTCTGCACTTCCCAAGAAGAAAAGATAAATTAAATGAATAGCCTCTTGGCTATTTAATTTATATCAAACATTTTATTTGCTAAAGGGCCGACCCTTATAAGTTCACCTATTCTTGTCTTAACCTTGAGCCAACCTTAAGACATGTTAATTATTTATTATTTATTATGTAAAGGCCGACCTAAATGAAGAGGCACCTATGTTGTATATATACAAGGTCACTTTGGCATTGTAAATCATTCCATCAAGCAAGTTCGCATTTATCATTGAGAGCAGAATTCGCATTTGCAGCAGCAGTCCGATTTCAAGGAAGAAGATATTCATTTGTATCTTGTGTATCTAGGAGAGGTGCGACCTCACTACATTCTTTATTGACCATTGCTGGGCTTGAGTTGTAAACAGATTTCTGCTAGTTGTTCTACATTATAGAAGAGATCATTTGCTGGGTTTTTCTCCCTCAAGAGGAGGGTTTTCCCAGGGTATCTTGTTGTGTTCATTGTCTTATATGTTGCAATTCTATTGAGTTCTTTATTGTCTAATCTGATCTAAGAAACACTAACATGGTATCAGAGCAGGTGTGAAAAAAGATCGTGATCAGATTCAGATCTGTTAGTTTGCAACTCTCATTATTTTTCTTTTCAGTCTATCTTCTAAATTTCTCAAGATGGTGAACAGTCTGAAAATCGAGGATAGACTCGAAGGGATCTCGAACTACACATCATGGAGGTTCAGGTTCATGCTAACTTTGGAAGAAAATGATTTCGCTGAGTTTGTGAAAACAAAAGTTCCCGAACCTGAGGGGGAAGAAGAGAAGCTGCAATGGAGAAAGAAAGACACTAGGGCAAAGAAAGTATTGGTTGATTCCGTCAAGGATCATATTGTACCAATTGTCTTAGAGTTGGATACAGCAAGAGAGATGTTTACAACCTTGGAAAAGATGTACAAAATCAACAACACCAGTCGAGCCCTTGCACTGAAGCAATAACTTCGTCATGTGAAAATGGCGAAAGGAGAATCTGTCATTACATACTTCATGAGGATTTCAGAGATAAAAGATCAGCTCTCCACTATTGGTCACATGATTGATGATAAAGAACTGACTATGCTTGCTCTCAATGGTCTTCCGCTTTCTTGGGCGGCGTTCATTCAAGGAATCAGTGCAAGATCTGAACTTCCCAAGTTTGATCGATTGAGGATTGACTACATTCAAGAGGAATCAAGACTAACAGCAAGAGGAATTGGTCAAAGCTCAAAGAATGAAGAATTACAAGTTCTTGCCTCTCATTCATCAAACAAAAGTAAAGGCTTTAAGAAAGGATTCTTCAAGAGTAATCGAGAAGATGGAAATGATGATGCTCCTACCTTCAAAAGGAAACGAGACATGTCCAAGATCCAATGTTTTCATTGTGATAAGTATGGTCACTTTGCGAGGGTTTTCCCTCAACGACCTAAGCTTCAAGTTGCCACTGCAGATGTTGAAGAAGTCGCTCCACAAAAGGACTCCAGTGATTATCTATTTTATTCAGCCTTGTCTAGCAATGTTTCTACTGACTCTAACACTTGGTTGATTGATAGTGGTGCTTCTAGGCACATCACCGGGTTCAGAGGTCACCTTTCAAACTTAATGGAAAGCAACTCCAGTGATCAAGTTGTTATTGGAGATGATGCTAGATATTCTGTAAAAGGGATTGGAAATTCCACTCTTCACTTGGATTCGGAATTTCTTTGGAGTTGAATGATGTACTGTTCGTACCAGGGATAAAGAGGAACCTTGTTTCAATTTCAGCATTAGAAGACAAGGGCTATCAAGTTGCCTTCTCTAAAGGGAAAGTTCTTATATGGGCAAAGAACTCCAGCTTCAAAACTGCTCAAGTGATTGGAGTTAGACATGAATGTCTCTACACGCTGTGCACTCGTCCTCTTCAAGCACTTGTGCATAACAGTACCAGCATGTGTGATCTTTGGCATCGAAGATTGGCTCACATTCACTTTCGTGCTCTACCTATCATGGAGAAGATGGTCACCGGTCTTCCGAAATTTGATCAAGAACATGAAGGTACATGCAAGGGATGTGCCCTAGGCAAGAACACAAAAGGTACGTTTCATTCCAGTGAAAGTAGATCTAAATGTATTCTTGATCTCATTCATTCTGATTTGTGTGGTCCAATGTCTATTGCATCATCTAGTGGTTTCTTGTATTATATTATTTTCATTGATGATTACTCTAGAAAGACTTGGATTTATTTCTTGAGATCTAAAGAATCAGAAGAAGTATTAGAAAGATTCAGAGAATTCAAAGCACAGACTGAAAATCTGTCTGGGAAGAGGATCAAGGTATTGAGATCTGATAATGGTGGAGAATACACTTCTGGCACATTTCGAGACTTTTGTATTGAAGCAGGGATTAAGAGGGAGTTCAGTGTTCCCTATAATCCACAACAAAATGGTATTGCTGAAAGGAAGAATAGGTCTATTGTGGAAGCAGTGAAAGCTATGATTCATGATCAAGACTTACAAATCTCTCTTTGGGCTGAAGCATCAAGAACAGCTGTCTATGTTCAAAACAGGAGTCCCCACAGGATCTTAGAGAATAAAACTCCTGAAGAAGCATTCTCAGGCGTGAAGCCTGAAGTTAGTCATTTGAGGATCTTTGGCTGTCCAGTCTATGTTCATATTCCAAAGGAAAAGAGAACAAAACTAGAACCTTCTGGGAAGAAAGGAATTCTTGTAGGCTACAGTGAGACATCAAAAGCTTACAGGATATACATTCCTGGACAGAAGTCTATTGAGATTAGTAGAGATGTCACATTTGAGGAAGATGTTGCTTACAGAAGGTCCAAAGGCACTCCTATGGAGTTTGATGAAGAAGAACCTCTTCAAGATATAGAAGTTGACCATATTCCAGAGAATCTGAAGGAGTGTCATGTCCCCTTCTCAGTGACATCTCTCGGAGTATAGAATTGGCCTATCACACGACCCTCGTAAGCCGATAGACTGGATAGAGGGTCACTTCGGAGCTTGGCTCAACTTCAGTTGGCAGAGTTTGATCAGTAGGCTTTCGTTTGGGCTCGATCGGAGACTTCTTGCTGAGTTGCTATTTTTAGTAGTTCCTGGCAGTCAGCGTGGGACCCCTGCTATTTTTAGCAGTATGGCTTTGGCAGCATTCAGAATCACTTCAGTGTTCGTCAGCTTCAAACGGAACAGTCATCGGATGAGTATCGAGAGAAATATTAATATTTATTTGTATTAATTAAATATTAATTATTTAATGATTATAATATAAAGTTATAATATTAAATTATAACTTAAGTGATTCTTCTTGAGGGGTGCGCCATCATCAGAGGGGGCCAATTTTTAATTATATTTTATAATTAAAAATTTGAGTTGAGACTATTGAAAAATTAAAAAGAAGAGAAGTCGAATTTTTAATAAACCCTATTATTGAGGAAATCGCACTTTTGAGAAATATAAGCCATTTACATTGAAAATCGAGCCATTATGTCATTTTATGAATTGAAAATTGATCGAGTCTTGAGCAGAGCACAGAAGCTTTAGGGTTTCAGTCTCGAATGCATTGGGGAACGAGCCATCTCCAGTGAGAGCGATTCAGAGGGTGTGGAATAACATCTGATTTATTGCCAGCACAGAGGTTTCTTCATTCAGGAGGGATCATAGAATTTCACAGAGTATTTGTTGACAGAGTTTTGATTCGGGGTTTCATTTCAGAGAGCATCTCTCAGTAGGCGCATATATTTTTGGGATCTAAAGACACAGAGGAGGGCCGTACTATCATTAATTGTTGTTGCTGCTGTCAGCCGTACTTGTTCAGCAAGGTCGTACCATCTCCTAGAGCCGTACTTCTTCTCTCAAGAGAAACGCCTTCTCCTTGGGCATTGAAACATCATACCATTGGTCGCAGGCACTTCAGGAGTCTTTTGCCAGCATCTGTCAAGGGGAGAAAGCATGTACATTGGGAGTCGTGCCTCTTACTTCAGCATGTGGTGACTGCAATCAGCAAAAACCAGGTTTTTAAATAATATTGTTTCTTTATTGCATGCTATCAGATCTACTTTGTAATCATTACAAAAGGCTAAATAAAAGACTGGCATCAGCATTTACATCGAATATTATTGTTATCCGAGTTGATTTATTTTTATTGAATTTATTTCAATTCATTGCAAAAATCGCAATTTCTCTATTTCATGCAAAAAAAAAACCCAAAAACCACAAAAAAATCAAAAATTGCAAAAACAAACAAAAACTCAGTCAGATTCAAAAACAGGGGAAACCAGGGGTTTCTACAGTGGTATCAGAGCTAAATCCTGCCATCCTGAGGGTTTAGCCATCATATGCAGCCAGACGAGTTTGAACCTTACAGGTATTATACACGCAGACGTGCCTTGATTGACAGGCAACGGAGTTTGAGTAGGCAGCCAGGAAACATGGCTGACAGGAATGACAGGGCTGACAGAGCAGATATACCTAGAGATCAGGACGATACCGAGGTTTTAGACACTCTCAGAGACTTACGAGCAGGTCAGCGGCAGTCTAACAATGTGCTACAGTAGTTGGCAGTGGCAATCCAGAGTTTAGGTATACAGAGGAGACCGTCACCACCGCGTGACGATAATAGGAGTGATGCAGGATCTCGGAGAGCACCTAGGACTGTTTCACGGACAGCAGACAGGCCCACTAGGCCTACTTTTGTGAGACAGGAGCCCGATGAGGCTATTGCAGATGAGGAGCATGAGGAGTTGTTCGTAGATACACTTATGGCAGCGAACGAGGAGTGGGAGTTAGTACCACCTGATGTCAGAGAGAAGATTTCCTTTGACCGATTTGTTACACAGAGGAGAGAATATCGCAGAGGACGACAGGATTGGAGACCTAGACATCAGAACAATGACCTAAAACATGCTACAAACAAACTCAATCTAGCGATGTTCAATGGTAGTGGCAAGGTGACAGCCCAGGCATGGATCAGTAAGTTAGACACATTCCTCACATTACGTCCGATGGCTGAGAGAGATGCTATCCGTTATGCGACACTGCATCTTGAGGGAGTGGCTTACGATTGGTGGCACCACGGTATGGTGACCTTACAGCATGACAGGATCACATCATACCAGGAGTTTGTGGACAGATTGGTTGAGCGGTTTGACAGGAAGGATCCAGAATCCTACTTCAGAGACTTGGCTCAGTTGAGACAGAGTGGCAGTTTGGAGTCCTATATTGGTGACTTTCAGAAGTTATCAGTCATGGTTCCGAACATTTCAAGAGGCGATTGGTAGTACTCTTCCTGGAGGGTTTGACAGAGCCACTGAGAGGTTGGATCAAAGCCTTTGATCCTCCTTCTTTACAGGAGGCGATGAAGAAAGCACGAAGCATGGAGTTAGCAGCACCTTCTAGTAGATTTAACTCCAGAGGGTCTTCATCATTTAGAGATAATAAGGGCTTTAACAGAAATAAGGACAAATCTGATTTTAACAAAGAAAAATCAGACTTTAAAAACGATTCAAAAGGTAAATCAGCAGCACCACCTTTGGATCGTGAGGCCCTTAATGACCTACGCAGGAAGAAGCTTTGCTTCTACTGCAAAGGACCGTATGACGCCAATCACGATTGTCCTCTAAGACCTAAGGGCAAGGCAAATCGAGTGATGTGGGCATATTATGAGGACTCAGAATCAGAAAATTCCGAACAGCAGGAGAGTTTCGAGGATTCAGAGTCAGAGGCTCCAGAGCCTAGAGCTGAGACAGAGCCAGAGCTTCAGATACAGGAGGCACGGCTATCTAGCATTCAGCAGGAGGGCTCATTCAGGATTCGGGGTGTGTTAGCAGGACAGAGGGTCATCTCCCTTCTTGATACAGGAGCCACACATAATTTCATTGATGCTAGGTTTGTTGAAAAACGCGGACTCATCACTGAGGAGTTCGAAGGAATTAGAGTTAAGGTAGCCGACGGGCACACGCTGAGGTGTGAACGCATGATAAAGGATCTCCCTTTACGCTTGAACAATTATGAGTTCAAGGCTGATTACTATGTTGTTAATATGGGGGATATTGATTTGGTCTTGGGAATGAAGTGGCTTCATTCATTGGAGGAAGTCACTCTTCGTCTCAAGGATATGGAGATCCGTTTTGATGTCAATGGGAAGACACACATATTAAAAGCAATACGGGACAGCGACATCAAAACAATTTCTTTTCGTCGGATGGAGCGGCTCATGCGTCACGACATGGTAGAGTGGGCTACCGAGTGTCATTTAGCACCTATACAGGAGGGACAGCAAAAGATAGAATATCATCCGGACATTCAGAAGTTGAGGATTAAGCATGATAAGGTGTTCAGTGATATTCTGCCAGGTAGACCTCCAGACAGGGGCATAGAGCACATTATTGAGCTCGAGGAGGGCGCTAAGCCCGTGATGATAACTCCTTACAGGCATCCTAAGAGGTTAAAGGATGACATAGAGAAGACAATAAAGGAGTTACTTGCTATGGGTCACATTCGACCTAGCAAATCGCCATTCGCTTCTTCGGTGGTCTTGGTTAAGAAGAAGGATGGAACACTGCGCATGTGCATTGATTACAGGGTCCTGAATAAGAGGACAATTAAGAACAAGTACCCGATACCGAGGATTGACGAGCTTATTGATGAGCTCCATGGTGCCTATTACTTTACCAAAATTGATTTACGGTCGGGTTATCATCAGATCAGAGTCCGTGCGCAGGACATAGAGAAGACAGCCTTTAGATGTCATTGTGGGCACTTTGAGTTTGTAGTGATGCCATTTGGGCTCACTAATGCGCCAGCTACTTTTCAGTCTACGATGAACCGGGTTTTTCATTCGTTACTGAGGAGGTTTGTGTTAGTCTTCTTCGATGATATTCTCATATACAGCAAGACATGGCAGGAGCACTTGGCTCATTTCGAGACCGTATTGAGTATTTTGGAGAGGGAGTCCTTGTACGCCAAGGAATCCAAGTGTGACTTGGGGATGACCGAATTGCTATATCTAGGTCATATTATCAGTGCAGATGGAGTGCGTATGGATCCTGAAAAGATCCGCGCCATTGTTGATTGGCCTACACCGGCAAACCTGACACAGTTGAGAGGGTTTCTCGGTTTATGTGGGTTCTACCGCAGATTCGTGAATGGTTATTCGCGACATGCAGCCCCGATGACAGATTTACTGAAGAAGGGGGCTTTTGTTTGGACTTCTGAGGCACAGGAGTGTTTTATGAAGTTCAAGGAGTTGATGACCACATGCCCTGTTTTGGCACTACCTGACTTTACGAAGCCGTTCGAGCTTCAGTGCGATGCATCAGGTGAGGGCATTGGTGCGGTGCTTATGCAGGACAAGCACCCGATTGTGTATGAGAGCCGCAAGCTCAGAGGACCAGAGAGACTGTATAGCATATATGATAAGGAGATGCTCGCGATTATGCATGCCTTAGCAAAGTTTCGACAATATCTTGTTGGCAGCAAATTTTGCATTAAAACTGATCATAACAATTTGAGACACTTCTTGGGGCAGCGAGATCTCAATGATAGACAGCAGAAGTGGGTCAGTAAGTTGCAGGCTTATGACTTTGATATCTCATATATCAAAGGCACACAGAACGTAGTGGTTGATGCACTTTCACGTAGACCGTATTTGAGCACTATGGTTCATATCTCAGAGGATTGGAGGCATATGATAGTGGCAGAATATGCCAAGGATAGTTGGGCCTCCAGCATTGTTGAGGGGTCAGCAGTTGATACCAGGTATACGCTTGTAAATGACTTGATCATTTACAAGAACAGGATATTTTTGATCCCAAGATCAAAGGTGAAGAACATTGTTATGCGGGCCTTTCATGACATGCCTACAGCGGGACATCCCGGATACTTCAAAACTTACAGGCAGATACGGGAGAGGTTCATATCGAAAGGACTCAAGGGAGATGTTCTTCAGTATGTGCGTGAGTGCCCTGTTTGTCAGCAGAACAAGCAGGAGAACACGTACTCGGCAGGTTTGTTGCAGCCACTTCCGATTCCTGACAGGAAGTGGGAATGCCTATCGATGGACTTTATTACGGGCTTGCCTAAAGCCCAAGGGCGTGATTGCATATATGTAGTTGTGGATCGGCTTACGAAGTATGCCCACTTCCTTCCGATCACCACGACTTATACCGCTACACAGGTAGCAGAGGTATTCTTTCGCGAGGTATTCAGACTTCATGGGTTGCCTCGGAGCATTGTGAGTGACAGAGATAGTCGGTTCCTGAGTAACTTCTGGCAAGAGGTTTTCAGACTTTGTGGAACCGAGCTCACTCCGAGCACGAGTTATCATCCACAGACAGATGGGCAGACGGAGATAGTAAATAAGTGGGTGGAAGGGTACCTCAGGAATTATATAGCAGGGCAACAGAAGGCATGGGTCAAATGGATACATTTGTGTGAGTATTGTTATAACTCGACATTCCATATGACCATTCAGATGTCACCCTTCATGGCGTTGTACGGGTATGAGGCGCCGAGTTTCCTTGATTTGCTACTGAGCGATAGTAGAGTGCCGAGTGCAGGAGGTTGGTTGCAGGAGAGTCAAGACACTATGAGGGCCCTCAAGGAAAATATAGCCAAGGCACAAAATCAGCAGAAACAGTATGCAAATCAGAAGAGGACGGATAGGCATTTCGAGGTTGGTGACATGGTTTACCTCATGCTGCAGCCCTACCGTCAGTCCACTCTTAGGAAGAGTGGGTCAGAAAAGCTCAAGCCACGTTATTACGGTCCTTTCAGGATCCTGAGGAGAGTTGGCGAGGTGGCTTACGAGCTTGAGCTTCCAGCAGAGAGTAGGGTACACAACGTTTTTCATGTATCACGCCTCAAGAAGGCGTTGGGTCATCGTGTGATACCATCTGCGGTTCTACCTCCCTTAGATGATGAGGGAAAGTTGATTTTAGTACCTGAGTCCATCCTGGAGTATAGGGAGAGACAGTTGCGTCGGAGGACTATCAAAGAATATCTGGTGAAATGGAGAGATTTTCCTGTTGAGGATGCAACATGGGAGAGCGAGGAGATTCTGCAGCATCCGGCATTGAGATTGATTGAGGACAAGCAATTTCAGGAGGGGCGGACTGTCATGTCCCCTTCTCAGTGACATCTCTTGGAGTACAGGATTGGCCTATCACACGACCCTCGTAGGCCGATAGACTATATAGAGGGTCACTTCGGAGCTTGGCTCAGCTTCAGTTGGCAGAGTTTGATCAGTAGGCTTTCGTTTGGGCTCGATCGGAGACTTCTTGCTGAGTTGCTATTTTAAGCAGTTCCTGGCAGTCAGCGTGGGACCCCTGCTATTTTTAGCAGTATGGCTTTGGCAGCATTCAGAATCACTTCAGTGTTCGTCAGCTTCAAACGGAACAGTCATCGGATGAGTATCGAGAGAAATATTAATATTTAATTGTATTAATTAAATATTAATTATTTAATGATTATAATATAAAGTTATAATATTAAATTATAACTTAAGTGATTCTTCTTGAGGGGTGCGCCATCATCAGAGGGGGCCAATTTTTAATTATATTTTATAATTAAAAATTTGAGTTGAGACTATTGAAAAATTAAAAAGAAGAGAAGTCGAATTTTTAATAAACCCTATTATTGAGGAAATCGCACTTTTGAGAAATATAAGCCATTTACATTGAAAATCGAGCCATTATGTCATTTTATGAATTGAAAATTGATCGAGTCTTGAGCAGAGCACAGAAGCTTTAGGGTTTCAGTCTCGAATGCATTGGGGAACGAGCCATCTCCAGTGAGAGCGATTCAGAGGGTGTGGAATAACATCTAATTTATTGCCAGCACAGAGGTTTCTTCATTCAGGAGGGATCATAGAATTTCACAGAGTATTTGTTGACAGAGTTTTGATTCGGGGTTTCATTTCAGAGAGCATCTCTCAGTAGGCGCATATATTTTTGGGATCTAAAGACACAGAGGAGGGCCGTACTATCATTAATTGTTGTTGCTGCTGTCAGCCGTACTTGTACAGCAGGGCCGTACCATCTCCTAGAGCCGTACTTCTTCTCTCAAGAGAAACGCCTTCTCCTTGGGCATTGAAACATCATACCATTGGTCGCAAGCACTTCAGGAGTCTTTTGCCAGCATCTGTCAGGGGGAGAAAGCATGTACATTGGGAGCCGTGCCTCTTACTTCAACATGTGGGGACTGCAATCAGCAAAAACCAGGTTTTTAAATAATATTGTTTCTTTATTGCATGCTATCAGATCTACTTTGTAATCATTACAAAAGGCTAAATAAAAGACTGGCATCAGCATTTACATCGAATATTATTGTTATCCGAGTTGATTTATTTTTATTGAATTTATTTCAATTCATTGCAAAAATTTCAATTTCTCTATTTCATGCAAAAAAAAACCCAAAAACCACAAAAAAATCAAAAATTGCAAAAACAAACAAAAACTCAGTTAGATTCAGAAACAAGGGAAACCAGGGGTTTCTACAAGGAGGATACAGAACCTATAGAAGATATTGATCCAACTGAGCCTTTGGATCCTACTGATGGGCCTCTAGACATTGTGATTGGAAAGAAAAGACCTCTTTGGGCTCGCAGGACAACGCAGGAAGCAGAAAGGTTTGCAGCTCCAAGAGGAGCCTTCAGAGAAAGCAAGAGACCTCACAAGTTCTCTAGTTATGTTGCCTTGATGAGTCAGAGCCTTCAAATGTTGAAGAAGCCTCTAGTCATGAAGTATGGAAGGATGCCATGCTTGAGGAGTATCAGTCTATACTTAAGAATGATGTTTGGGATATAGTTCCTAGACCCAAAGACAAATCTGTGGTGTCTTCTAAGTGGCTCTTCAAGATCAAGCATGCAGCTGATGGGAGCATTGAGAAACACAAGGCTAGATTTGTGGCTAGAGGGTTCTCACAAAAAGAGGGAGTTGACTATGAAGAAACTTTTGCTCCTGTGGCTCGTTACACGTCTGTTAGAACCATCATTGCTATTGCTGCATCTAGAGGATGGAAGATTCACCAAATGGATGTAA
Source organism: Sequoiadendron giganteum (assembly GCA_007115665.2). Taxonomy (NCBI): domain Eukaryota; kingdom Viridiplantae; phylum Streptophyta; class Pinopsida; order Cupressales; family Cupressaceae; genus Sequoiadendron; species Sequoiadendron giganteum. Next base: position 556,960,320 of record CM021103.1, read on the forward strand.
AGACAGCTTTTCTGAACGGCATAATAGAAGAAGAGGTTTACATTGAGCAACCAGAAGGATTTGAGGTGTATGGGAAAGAGCCTCATGTTTGCAAGCTGAAGAAGGCCTTGTATGGTCTTAAACAAGCTCCTCGTGCTTGGTAAGAAAGAATTGATCAATATCTTTCAAGTCTGGGTTTCTCAAAGAATGATGCAGATTCTAACCTCTACTTCAAAGTAGTAAATGGTGAAGCATTAATTTTGGTTTTATATGTTGATGACTTGATCATTACTGGTGAAGAACATCTAATTCTAAAATGCAAGAAGGAATTAGCTTCAGAGTTTGAGATGAAGAATCTAGGTCTTATGCATTACTTTCTTGGCTTAGAAGTTTGGCAAAAGCCAGATGAGATGATTCTAAGTCAAGGAAGTACACTGTTGACATTCTCAAAAGGTTTGGTATGATTGACTGCAAACCTATGTCTACACCCATGGAGACTAATTTAGATAAGTTGAAAGAAGCTGCAGCTAGTTCAGAACCAGTGGATTCTACGATGTATAGACAGTTGATTGGTTCATTGATGTATCTAGTTAACACTAGACCTGATATCTGCTATGCAGTGAGTGCACTTAGCCAGTTTATGTGTGAACCAAAGCAAATACATCTTGTAGCAGCTAAACATATCCTGAGATATTTATGTGGCACAATTGGATATGGGTTGAGATATTCTTCAAACGTGGATTTGGAGCTGCATGGTTTTACTGATTCTGATTGGGCAGGATGTGTTTCAGATCGGAAGAGTACCTCTGGTTGTTGCTTTAGTTTGGGGACTGCTATGATCTCCTGGTGTAGCAGGAAACAGTCTTCAGTGGCCTTGAGTACAACTGAAGCAGAGTATATAGCAGCTTGTGTGGCAGCTCGTGAGGCAGTGTGGCTTCGTAAGCTCCTTGCAGGATTGTTTGGACAATCAATGGAGCCTACTATTATACACTGTGATAATCAAAGCTGTGTGAAGCTTTCTGTCAATCCTGTGTTTCATGACAGAACAAAACATGTTGAGATCAAGTACCACTATATTAGAGATATGGTGCAAAGGAAAGCTATACAGTTGAGGTATATCAGCACTGAAGAGCAAACGGCAGACATTCTCACCAAGCCTCTCGCCAGGATTAAGTTTGTGTACTTCCGAGAGAAACTTGGTATGGTGGAGAATGCAGTCTTGACTGAGAAAAGAGTCTCAGTAATCAGTGATCCTTGATTGATAATGCAATTCTCTGCTGAGAGAGAGTTGAGGTGCAAGCCCTTGATAATGCAATTCTCTGCTGAGAGAGAGTTGAGGTGCAAGCCCTTGATAATGCAATTCTCTGCTGAGAGAGAGTTGAGGTGTAAGCCCTTGATAATGGAATTCTCTATTGAGAGAGATTTGAGGTGAAAGCCCTTGTTTCCACCCTCTGGGAGAAGCTATGGTGGATGTCATGTGTGTGACTCCATGACAACATCACGTGAGGGAATCCGTGATGACTTTATACCATCTATGGGAGTAGCCATAATGGTTAATATCACGTTGAGGTGATATTCTATTTTGTTTTCATTCTAATATGATGTGTCTTGTGCAGATGGAAGTTCATCCCTAGCTGAGAGGGAGTGTTGATGTTATGACAGCTTCGGTCTGCACTTCCCAGGAAGAAAAGATAAATTAAATGAATAGACTCTTGGCTATTTAATTTATATCAAACATTTTATTTGCTAAAGGGCCGACCCTTATAAGTTCGCCTATTCTTGTCTTAACCTTGAGCCGACCTTAAGACATGTTAATTGTTTATTATTTATTATGTAAAGGATGACCTAAATGAAGAGGCGCCTATGTTGTATATATACAAGGTCACTTTGGCATTGTAAATCATTCCATCAAGCAAGTTCGCATTTATCATTAAGAGCAGAATTCGCATTTGCAGCAGCAGTCCGATTTCAAGGAAGAAGATATTCATTTGTATCTTGTGTATCTAGGAGAGGTGCGACCTCACTACATTCTTTATTGACCATTGCTGGGCTTGAGTTGTAAGCAGATTTCTGCTAGTTGTTCTACATTATAGAAGAGATTATTTGCTGGGTTTTTCTCCCTCAAGAGGAGGGTTTTCCCAGGGTATCTTGTTGTGTTCATTGTCTTATATGTTGCAATTCTATTGAGTTCTTTATTGTCTAATCTGATCTAAGAAACACTAACAGCGTTTTCTGACTGAAAAAAAATAAATCCGCGTTTTTTTTATAAACGTTTTTTCAGATTTCTGGTATTTTGTTGAAGTCGCGATTTTCTCCACATTTTGACGCATTTTTAGGCGCGTTTTAGGCGCGATTGTGTTCTGGTGTGCTGCGATTTTGTGGAGTTTCCAGCTGTTTTCTAGATTTTCTTGAAGCTTTCATGGTCGCCTGAAACTTTGACTAGGGTTTTGACCCTCAAGAACAAGTTGAAATTTTATTTTAATTAGAGATTCCTGGTGGGTTTTTCGTGCTCTCAACTGGGTTGTCGTTAATTTTTTCTGGGTACCTCGGTTTCCATGCCTTGAAATTTGTGCCATTAGGTGTTGACGAAATTTTCTGGGTAGTCAAAAAATTACCTGGGTTTTCAGTATTCTCTTCTAAGTATTCTTTATATTTTTTGAATTTCGTCATCAACATGCCTCGAAATCCGTGCTAGGGTTTCCTCTTTGAATTTGTGCATTTTTTGTTTTCGTTTTGCCTTCACCAGTTTGACCTCATGGTACGTGATGGCATCTCTGACGAACATAATGCTCGAAAGCAGCCAGAAGTTCAACGAGAAGAATTACAACACCTGGAAACAACGCATGATTACGATCTTCGAATATCGTTGCCTCGATTAGATCGTTTTGGGGAACTCAGCTCGTCCCACTGTAGTCAGAAAGGACCAGGACAAATGGGATGAACGCAACCGGGAAGCCGTCATACTCATCAAACTCTCAATCACAGATAAACAGCTACCTCAGGTACCGTCTGGGAAAACTGCTTCAGAAATTTGGGATCACTTGAAGGCCCTGCATGAAACCTCTGACAAGAGCAGAGCGTTCTTTCTCAAGAACATGCTCTTTTCCATCATGATGGATGAGAAAATGTCCTTACAGGAACATCTCACGAAGATCAAGGACATTCGTGATCAGTTGGAGGCAATTGGTCGAACAATGGAGGAAGAAGACATGGTCGTCATTACTCTGAAAAGTCTTCCGCATTCGTATGAACACTTCATCGAGACGCTGAATATCACCTCCGCTAATGTTGATCTCAAGTTTGACAATCTTTGCACCAAGCTCTTGCAGCAGGATCGATGGCAACAACAGTTTGGAAGTACTACCAGTTCCACCTCCACAGACCAAGCGTTCTCTGCCAAATCTTCTACTAAGAACAAAGGGAAGGCTCAATCTTCTCAGCCGAAAAGCTCTGGTTCTTCTCAGGACAGCAAGAAGAAATAGAACATTCAGTGCAATTATTGCCACAAATATGGTCACATGAAGGTTGATTGTCGCATTCGGATGGCTTCTGAACAAAATAAGCAGGGAGGGTCTCAACAAAAGGCAAATGTCGCGGAGCACACCGAGCAGAAAGAGTCTGCATTCTATGTTTTTATGGCCAAGAGAACTGCAGATCCAATCCAATCTTCTGCCTGGTATATTGATTCAGGGGCTTCTCGGCATTTCACTCATCGTCGAGATTGGTTCACCAAATATGAACCATTCATTGATTCAGTGATCTTTGGTGGCGGCGAAAAGTACACAGTTGCTGGTAAGGGCAATGTTCAGATTCACTCTGGAGGACGAAATTTACTCTTTCTTGATGTCTACTATGTTCCAGGCATGGAACATAATCTTCTCTCTGTCAGCCAGATCATGAAGCATTCTCCCCAGTTGGATGTCATTTTCAATTCGTCCACCTGCAGCATTCTTGATAAGGCAACGCGTACTACGATTGCTATGGGCCTTGAGGATCATGGTCTATATAGACTTGTTGATTCCGGTGATTCTCAGGAACACGCTTTGGCAGCAAGGAGTACTTCCATCAGCAAACTTTGGTATCAGCGTTATGGGCACTTGAACGTGCACTATCTCTCTCAACTGTCTCGAGAGGGTTTGGTTGCTGGTCTACCTGAGATCCAAACTCAAAATCATGAGTTTGTGGAGCCTGTCAAGCTGGGAAGCAGCATCAGACACCATTCTCGGATGGTGATTCTTGGTGAGCCTCCAAGGTCCTTCAATTGGTTAACGTTGATGTTTGTGGACCAATGAACACTCCATCTGTTACGGGGTCCAGGTATTTTTTGTTATTTGTTGATGATTTCAGTCGAAAAATGTGGGTGTATTTTTTGAAACATAAATCAGATGTGTTTAGTACATTTCAGCAGTATAAGGCCTTGGTTGAGAAAGAATCTGATTCTCACATTGTTACTCTAAGGTCTGATAATGGGGGGGAGTTTTGTTCAACTGACTTCTCTACTTTTTGTACTACACACGGCATCAAACGACAACTCACCACACCATACACTCCTCAGCAGAATGGTGTCGTTGAACGTAGGAATCGCACCATTACTGAAATGGCTCGTTCTATGATGGAGTACCACCATGTACCTAAGAAATACTGGGCTGAAGCAGTTTATACTGCAGTCTACCTCCTGAATCGGTCACCTACACAGGCCGTTAAGAAGATGACTCCCGAAGAAGCCTGGTCAGGACATAAGCCTAAAGTGGGCCATCTGAAAGTCTTTGGTTCTACAGCTCATGTATGAATTTCGGACGCCAAGCGTGCCAAGTTGGACTCCAAGAGCCAGAAACTTATGTTTACTGGTTACAGCGACAATCACAAGGCATACAGGTTGATTGATGTGAATACAAATCGTCTCATTTTCAGTCGTGATGTTGTGATTGATGAGACTACTGGTCCATTTGTTCCTACTACCAGCCCTGAGGATCAGCCTATGCAGGTTCCTGCTGATGGTGTCCGTCTTCCTCTTGGTTCCCCTGATGGGAGGGCTTCCAAGCATTCTGACTCTGAAGATGCGGAGTCTACCGGTCATGATATAGCACCACCTGATCTTCCTCAAGACTCGTATCCAGATGACGTTGTTTCAAACATTCCAGAAGATGTTGTTTCTCCTACTCCAGACGTTGGTACATCTACTCGTCAACCTAAGTAGTGACTCAAGACTATCGGAGATCTTCATAATGATGAACTCATTGAGGGTAGATCAACTCGTAACAAGAGCAAGTAGCACAACACAGTCAATTTTGCTCTTATGGCCAACATCCATAGCATCTATGAGCCTCAAACATATTCCGAGGCTAAAGGAATTCCTGAGTGGGAAAAGGCTATGCAGACAGAATACCATAGTCTTCTGAAGAATCACACTTGGGATCTCTCTGATCTTCCTCCTGGGAAGAAACCTATTAGCTGCAAATGGGTCTATAAGGTCAAGTATCATGCCAATGGCACTTTGGATAAATATAAGGCAAGATTAGTTGCTCGGGGATTCACACAGCGGGAGGGCATTGACTATGAGGAGACTTTTACTCCTACTGCCAAGATGAGCACAACTCGTCTTCTTCTCGCGATTGCAGCCCAATTCGGTTGGACAGTTCATCAAATGGACGTCAAGAGTGCCTTTCTGAATGGTGAGTTGCAGGAAGAAGTCCACATGACGTAGCCTCCTAGTTTCAAGGTTGCCGGAAAAGAACATCAAGTATGTAGGCTCGTGAAAGCGCTCTATGGACTGAAACAGGCTCCCCGTGCATGGTACATCAAGATTGATCAGTACTTGGTTGATCATGGTTTTCAGCGCAGCCCCTCTGACACTAATTTGTATGTCAAACACTCTGGTGATGATGTTTTGTTTCTTGTTATCTATGTTGATGACTTGATCATTACTGGCAGTTCAGCACACTTGATTGCAGCAATCAAACAGGATTTGTGTCAGGCTTTTGACATGACAGATTTGGGGCTTCTCCATTACTGTTTGGGTATTGAAGTTTGGCAGACCGCTGATGGTATCTTTATCTCTCAATCTAAATATGCTCGGAGTCTGCTTGACAAGTTTCGGATGCAGGACTGCAAACCTGCCTCCACACCTATGGAGAAGGGGCTGAAATTATCAGCCAACTCTGATTCACCTCCGGTCGATGAAACAACCTTTAGGCAACTAGTGGGCAGTCTCATCTACCTCACTGCCACTAGACCTGACATCAATTTTGCAGTGAGCTACATTTCTCACTTCATGACAGCTCCAAAAGCTGATCATTGGCTTGCAGCGAAGCGAGTGCTGAGATATGTTAAGGGTACTTCAAATTATGGCATTCTGTATGGCAGATGCAAGGATCCAAAGCTGATTGGTTATACAAATTCAGATTGGGCAAGTTCAGTGGATGACAAAAAATCTACTTCTGGATATGTATTCAGTTTGGGTACAGGTGCTGTAACATGGACCAGCAAGAAGCAACAGGCAGTGGCTCTTTCCTCGACTGAAGCAGAATATCGAGGAACAGTTAAAGCAGCATGTGAGGCAGTTTGGCTCCGTCGGATGCTTTCTGACATGCACATGTCACAAGCAGGTCCTTCTCCCTTGTACACTGATAATCAAGGGGTGCTCAAACTGGCCAAAAATCCAGTCTTCCATGAACGTACCAAGCATGTCGAGCTTCATTGTCACTACATCCGCAAGCTGGTAGAAGACAGATCAGTTCAGCTGCAGTATGTTCCCACGGCGGATCAGACTGCAGATATTCTCACCAAGTCTCTGAGCCCGAATAAATTTGTCAAATTCAGGGGGCAACTTGGTGTTTTTGACGGATTGACCATTAAGGGAGGGTGTTAGAATATGTTCTACTTATATTAATGGTCATTTTGTATTGTTTTGTTTTGTCTTTTACTGTTGCTACAGTAATCGACTTTCTACTGTTGCTACAGTAGTCAACTTTCTCCTTATATATTTTGTAACTTCTCTTTTTCAGTTTAATAAATGAAATCCTTTACCATTTCACAAGGAACAAGAGGAAGCTTCCTAAAACAATTCAAAGGAAAGTATACCATGGAGTTCCCAAAAGTATCCTGTCCCTAAAATTGTAGTACTAAATCTGAGGTATTGAAATACAAAGAACCAAACCGAATAAATATCAAAATATAAAATAAGTAATTGTCATTTAAACATCATTATAATTTTGACAAAGGATCATATTCCCTCAAAATCTGATCACAAGAAGGGATCAGCAAACTGTGGTAAGTTCATTATAATTATTGTATGCTATTAAAGGTCTAATATTTATATTTGTTATTTTTTGTGGTATGCTCTAACTAAACTAGGGTCTGCAATTATGTATGTATATATATATTTTATGATCTTGTAGTATGCTTTGTGTTATATTTTGTGAATACAATATAAAACTGAAAGATGAGCAAGCTATGTATTTAAGCATGGTATGCATCGTAAGTCTGCAGAAGATTCAATACTTATTGATTATGATAATATGTGCATCTGTATAAATCTAAGTTGTTGATCTTGTTCAATATAAGTGATGGATCTGTTCATTGATTTAGTATGTAAATCTTTGTGTCTACACTATGGATAATATTCATATAGTCTGACTGTAAATAACTAGTCAAGATAGGGGAGTTGAGGACCTACGAGGAGGGGAAACAGTGTTTGGGTCACCCTCTAAGTACACAACCCATATGGATGGCAAGGGCCACATGGACCAAGAGGGGTGTACTGCCCTTGGGCTTAGAGGGAATGACTGCTCAGGACACCCTACTATAGTTGCACCCTCAATCCCCCAACATAATTAAGCAATAATGGCTCTGATAAGGGAAACGGTGATAGGACGCCTCACTAGGCACACCACCCCATATGGATGGCAAAGGCCACATGGGGCCAAGAGGGGTGTACTGTTGATGTTATTAGCAGCTTCGGGCTGCTTCTTCTAGCCTACACAATTTGAGATTAAATCAAATTAAATAATAGCCTATCGGCTATTTAATTTGATATTGAGATTACTAATATTTACTTGTACTTGGGCCGACCTATATTGTTATTTTGGAAAATACTTATTTATCTCGGTGGCCGACCTAGTTGAGGAGTCACCTAATTTTGTATATATACAAGGTCGAAGTTGTCATTTGGAGATAATCAAGTTCATTCATCATAATTCGCATTCTTAGAAGAAGTTTATACTTGAGCAGCGAATCATCTTCAGCAGCAGCAGCGAATCTTTATTGTGTAGCAGCAGATCATACTGCAGCAGCAGACCAAATTCAAGGAGAAACATATTCGTTTGTATCACTGCATCTAGGAGAGGTGCTATTATTCATTGTATCAAATTCGGCCATTGTTGGGCATGTTTTGTAAGCTGGGCATGTTTTGTAAGCAGATTTATGCTCTTGTTCTTCATTATATAAGAGAAATATTTGTTGGGTTTTTCTCCCTCAAGAGGAGGGTTTTCCCAGGGTATCTTGCTGTGTTTGTTGTCTTATGTGTTGCATTTTCTGAATGCTTTCTTTTTGTATATCTGTTCTTGAAAACAACATGTACTGCTCTTGGGCCTAGGGTAGAGGGTTTCTTGGGCACCATATCAGACCATTATGTCCAAGGAAGAATGAACTAGAAAATCTAAAGAAATTCAATATATTTTTATGATATTGTCTCTATTTATAAATGTCTACTAACATATTTGCAAGTCTCAACAGGTAGTCCGTAGTTGTATCCCTAACCATGTTCTCTTTGATTTCCTTATATGCATTCTAATTAATATTATCTTGCAAATATTCTAACTCTATTTGGAGGGGCCTACACGCACTATAAACATCCCCAAAACCAAGGTAATCACTTGAAATTGATAAATTAAGAACAGATTTAGAGTTACCCCAAAAAAGGGGACATTACAAAAAGATATCAAATGGCCTATATATGTTTCCCATAAACATATTTCCTTCTTAAAAACCCCTGTTCCAGAAATTTTTGTGGAAGGGAATAGTGGGATTAGTTTCAAGTATGGCAAAAAAATTCCCTGGATTTGGGAAACAGGTATGGTAAACACTATATATATTCCTGAAATCCAAGGAAATTTTACGAAACTTTGTGTAACATAGTTCCCTACAGCATAATATTTTACATTTCCACCAGAAGGCAATTCTTAAAAGTTAAAAGCATTCCTTTTGCAATCAAGTGCACTGGATCCAGCAACCACAACATCAGGATGAAACCTGAACTCTTCCTTTCTGTTTGGGAAAGACTACAAATCAGCCATAAATGCTGTCTTTGCATACTGTCATATACTAGCCTTATTGTAGCTCTTTTAAATTTGGGTGTTTTATAAGTTATGAAAATTAATATGATAATCTATTTATGTAATGATCTGAAATGTTCTGTGTTGTAGTTGGTTAATGCCCTGTTCTTCATACTCTTAGTGCCTTTTGCAGTTTTTTGTATCCATAGTACATACTTTACTGCCATATGGCCTTTATGGCTTGTACAAGGTGAAGGGATTTTGCTATATCACTCTTTTATTATAGATATAACTTCTCCTTTTATCAAAAAACGGTTCAATGTGGCTGTTGCAAGCATACACAAGCTCTTTTGCTTACCTAACCATTTCTCAATGAATATTTGTGTACTTGTCTTTCCTAATTTGTATTGCATCATTATTTCTTATCAGATATTACATGACAAATGAGTCAGAGATGAAGTTGAACCACCTCTATTCTAAAAGAAAAAGATAAGACTGTAATATCCCGCCCTTGTCGGATATTTGCTAAATTGAAAATCTGCCTGAGTTTGCCTGAGTTTGCTAAACTGAAAATCTGTCTCAATGAATATTTGTGTACTTGTCTTTCCTAATTTGTATTGCATCATTATTTCTTATCAGATATTACATGACAAATGAGTCAGAGATGAAGTTGAACCACCTCTATTCTAAAAGAAAAAGATAAGACTCTATAATATCCCGCCCTTGTCGGATATTTGCTAAACTGAAAATCTGCCCGACTTTGCTTGAGTTTTTTCTATTTTTGAAGTTTTTGATGAAATTGACAGGTAATGTATAAAATTTACAGAACAAGGAAATGCTGAAGCACAAATATAATATCATATCAGATTTATTAATGTCATGAAATTACATTGAAAGCATTCATACCCGGAAACAATCTTCTGATCTTGAAAAGATGATGCAACCCTTATTCTGAATCTCTCTTGTAAATTCGATGAAGCACAAATGTGACTTCTGAGATAAAGCCACCAATTAGCTATCCTCAGATGATCTTTCACACCCTTGGTAAGCTCGATACAAGAATCGGCTACGCTATCCCAGATCGTTGCAGCTGAAAACCCTAGGTCTCCACCTCCAAAATGCAAGCTCAAAGCCAATTTCACAAATGATCAATAATCAATAATCCCTTAAATGCTTTTCAAAAGCCTTTATATAATATAATAATAACTTCCATTTGAATTTGGCTTCATCTCATTTAATTTCACCTTAATTTCATTTACCTTTCCCTCCATTTTGTGCACAACCAAATAATATAAAGTGTATATTAATAATCACTTATATCTCCCTTTAAATTGGCACTTTATATTATTCCTCATATGCACTTTATTATTTGATTTTATAATCATTAAATAACCCCTTTTTAATAATAAAGTAAAATGACATTTAATGATGTGCATTTTAAATTATTATTTAATTATTATTAAAGCTTTACTTTAATAATAATTAAAACTCAATAAATAAACTTCATTCATCAATTCTAACTTCGCCACTGGCTTACCCACTACACACTCTGCCCATCTAGATGCCTTACTAAAAATAGTAAGGTGGGTCTTGTTGTGACCTTTTTCACACATCACCCCATCAAGATGGGGACCCCCTAAATTTTGCTCCATTCTGGTCTTTTGGCTTTGGTTCGCTCTCTCTCTGGTCTCTGGTCCTTCCAGGGATTGTCCCGTCGTTTGACCCAGGTTGAAATATTGGTCAAGTCTGTGTAATTAGGGTTTTCATCCTTCAGGCTTATTTAAGGTCAGACTGAGTTATAAAATTGAAATCTAAGCTTAGTACAGCAGTCAGAAGACTTCCAGCAGAGTCCCCCTAAATTTTCACTGTATTCTGGCAACTTACTATTTTTAGTAAGTATTCAATTTGGGACTATTTTATTGAGATTTTGGAATTCTGTCAGTTCCACTGCATCCGGGTAACTTCAAGCTGCCTACACGTAAATTTTGAGCCAGATTAGACGACTTGCTATTTTTGGCAGTTCAGGCTTCAGGAGCCATTTTCAGGGTTTCCACATGGGCTTTTCAGATGCATGTCTGGAGAATCCTTCTGGGTTTTCCAAAACCTTCGCAGTGATGTAACATGCAAACCGAGACAACCACTTTCAGAGTTCAGCCTTCGGAGGCTATTTTTAGGGTTCGCATGCAGTGTTTTTCAACGCATGTCGGGGTTTTCTTCATGGGTTTTTCGAGAGCTTCGCAACGGTGTGACTTGCAAGCAGAGAAGATCGAGTTTTGAGGACTTACTATTTTTAGCCAGTGCATGAACACAGACCAGTTTTCTGGGTTTTTCTGGGTTTTTTGAGATCCCGCGGGCAATATGACATGCAAAAACCATCCGGCAGTGAATGAGTCACTTTTCAGACAGTTTCTATTTTTAGCAAGTACACTCCGGCAGCCGCCCAACACTCCAGTCCAGCAAGCAGAACGACATGCAGAAGGAACGAAGTCAAACAGAGACCGTTCGGGATACATGCAAATCAAATTAGGGTTTCCACTTTTATAGGGGGTAAAATCCAAAAATAGCCAAAACAAAGTACCCCGCCCATGTCAGCACACTTCAAGGTACCTGCTGGCAAAATTTGAGCAAAGTCGGAGAACTTACTATTTTTAGTAAGTCAGGGCACGGCTATAAATAGCAGGTCTGCACTCGAGGTTGGCATCCGAGTAACCCTCAAGCTATCAAGATCAAGCGTTGCAACTTTCAGGCAAAACGGAGCTACTGAAGTCAGAAAGTCAAAACTTACTATAAATAGCAGGTGGCTATAAATAGCAGGTCAGGGCAGAGGACCGACAAAACAGGTTCACAAGGCAGAGAATATCATCTGATGAAATTTTCAGGCAAAACGGAGCCTTAGAGGTTGAAAATCAAGGGATTTGCTAAAAATAGCACAACTTGCTAAAAATAGAATGCAAGAGCAGGAACAGGCAGAGGCTTGAAAATTGTCTAGGGCAGAAATAAAAGTAGACCCATCAAAATGCGCCCTCAAGAAGAGATGCCTTCAAAACGCCTAAGGCATAAAACAGAAGCTCATACCTCAAAATGCGCCCAAAGAGGAAGGAGAGAGGAGAAAAGTTTCTAAGTCATGAAAACGAAAGTGGAACCAAGGAAATGCGCCCATGGCAAAAACAAAAGCTCACCTAGTAAAATGCGCCCACCTCAAGAAGAGATGCCTTGAAAAAGTTCTAAGTCGTGGAAAACAAAAGCTCACCTAGTAAAATGCGCCCACCTCAAGGATTGAAGCCTTGAAAAGTTTCTAAGGCAAAAACAAAAGCTCACCTAGTAAAATGCGCCCACCTCAAGAAGAGATGCCTTGAGAAAGTTCTAAGGCGTGGAAAACAAAAGCTCACCTAGTAAAATGCGCCCACCTCAAGGATTGAAGCCTTGAAAAGTTTCTAAGGCAAAAACAAAAGCTCACCTAGTAAAATGCGCCCTCAAGGAAGGTGAGGATATGAAATATTTCTAAGGCATAAAACGAAAGTGTCAAGGGTGAAATGTGCCCTCCAAGGAAAATGAAAGCTTGGCCTAGCATTTGCGCCCATGATGAAGAGGAGATGGCCGAAATTTTCCTAAGGCATGAAATGAAAGCTTGGCCTAGCATTTGCGCCCATGGTGAAGAGGAGATGGCCGAAATTTTCCTAAGGCATGAAATGAAAGTAGAGAGGTCAAAATGCGCCCAAGGCAAGATAAAGTGGCTAGGACTTGGAGAAATTTCTAAGTCAAGAAAATGAAAGTTCAAGACCCCATATGCGCCCAAGGATATTCTAACTGTTTGAGAATTTTCTAAGTGAGAAATCAAGGCTTGCATGAGTAAAATACGCCAATGTTGCTGGAGAAAATTTCCTAAGGCAACAAAATAAAAGTAGACACATGAAAGTGCGCCAGAGGTGTAAAGTGAAGGAATTTTTTTTGAAATAAATATTTCATCAAAATGTATACGCCTATGGTAGAGAAAGTGTTAGAAAATTTTTTCTAAGGGATATAACACTTCACTAGGGAAAAATACGCCCTTGGCAAGGAAGGATGATTTGATGAGTTTTAAAATTCTCCGAAAGCAGTTGAAAGTTAACGAATCTTTTTTTCAAGGGGAAAATTTGATATCGACGAATATTTTCCATGGGTCAAGTGAAAATCAAATGAACCCGTTTAAAATGCACCCATGAGTTAGCAGAGTTTGAAAATTAATTTCCTAAGGGAAATTTTAATATTTTCAGAAGAAATTCGTTTTGCCTAGATTATTTTCCTAACAGAAGTTAAATCTCAAAGGACGAATTATTTCGAGCACGCAAACAATTTTTTTAATCGCCCGGAGTTGAACATTTTAATGAGAGAATTTAAAATGTCTAAGGCAAATTTTATGAAATCGAGGATTTAAATGACAGACATTTTAAAAGTTGGAAATAAATTTGCTACTCCCACGAAATTTTTCGAGTTGAATTTATTTAAACACTGCGAGATTTTAAAATGGAATTTTAAATCAAGTCAAGTGATTGTTTTTCTCGCGAGTTGTTTAAATCGCCAAGAGGTAACTGGCGGACTAAGAGGAAAATTCGAAATTTGAAGAAGAAGGAATCATTATTAATGGCGACTGCCATAATGACCGGCTGACGACTAGCCCACTACTGCGCTTGAATTAGAAGATTCCGAATGAAGAAAGTGGAAAATTGATGAAGGTACTAAAAATAGCCCCAGCACTACTTAGCAGGATTCTCCGGGAAAAGTTATTTAAACAATCTCTTCTCTCATTTCTCCTCACATTGTTTCGAAGTTGAAGTTGCTGGAGAAGTTCTTGAGAGATTGAAATATTTTCCAAGTGGTTGAGGAGAGAAATTCTGTGAGAGTTTATTTTATTTCGGAGTGTTGAGTTGCTGAAAGGGCGAAGTGCTGGAGAAATCTTCATTTGCCGAGACTCTTTCTTTCAAAGAACTGAAGGTGTGTTGCTGCAACTTCGAAGTTGAAGGTTGAAGTTATTTTCCGGAGTTGCTGGAGAATTTAATTCTCAAAGAGCTGAAAGTGGAGTTGCTGCGAAATTTAAACGTTGAGAAGTTGAAGAAGTCGAAATTTCATATTGCTGGCAACTCTTTATTCATCTAACTGCTGAAGTTGACAAACTGAAGTCAAGGTTCGAACTATTTGTGCTGGAGAAATTAGCTACATTGCTGAAAGTTATTAGCTTGCTGCGTTTTTTCTTCACCAGTCAGAAGTGTAGTTGCTGAAAGTTGTCTCTAAACTCAGAGATTTTTTATACAGTACGAGGTTTGGAGTTAGAAATTTATGCTGAGAAATTTTATTTTCAAAGCTAACTCCGAATTCGCAGCCATCTCGGGAATTGTTTTATTTTATTAAAAATCTGCAGTCTGGCTTATTCTTCTATTTTATTTTGCAGATGGCTGGAGCAAAGGATGTTGCAGGAACAAGCAGAGCCGCAGGCAGAGCTGCAAACACTGAAGCAGGCAAGGCTGGCTCATCCCGGCAGGCAACGATTAAGAGGCTCGCTAAGCCATTTCTCCCAAAGTCAGCAATAGTTTCAAAGTTGGCGGGATTGAATGACACCAACCTTGGTTCATTTAATCTGAATGCACTCAAATCGAGGATGTTCGGGCTAGGGGGCCATCAACCATCCGTTACGGCACATAATATAATGAAGAGTGGAATCTACGCAGCTGCTAGTTTTCCGCCAGCAATTCAGTGTCCAGAACTAATTATGGAGTGCGCCAATCACTACAAGCCGGAACGTAGGACGATTGTCTCTCCGGATGGTAAACTGCTCGCCAACTTCACGCCGGATGCCATCGGAGAGGCATTTGGGATTCCAACTGCCGAGGAGATGTTATACAGGACAAACAAAAGGGCAGATAAGATGTACTCTTCCTCTTTCGAAAGAGTCACTGCAGTCATCAACAGAGTTTGGATGCAGAAGCCGAGGCCACCCCGCACTAAGCTCCCAAAGCAGATAATTGCCGAGGACGTGAAACAAGAATACTGTGATTTGATAATGATGTTGAGCCGGGTGAATGGGAGTGCACAGGCTTACATTTTCGAGCCTTCGATGTTCTACTTCATCGAGATCATCTTGGAGGGAAAGGAGTGTGTCGATTGGGCTAGGATGATTAGCAACCACATCGATGAACAATTCAGGAGCCTGAAGGTGACGAAGACTTTCTACATGAGCTCATATGTAATTTACATGTTGGCCAGAATGACTAAGTACAGAGGGATTTCGTACAAGGAGCCAATCGGCTGTGCCCCTGGTCAATTCAAAATCCATGGAGCCTGCACACAGCTACATTTGGCTAACATTGCCAACTGTAAACGGGCAAATGATGCATTCACAATGCACATTGCGAGGACACTTCAGCATACCCAGGACGCCTTGGTGACATGGAGAAAATCTTGCATCAGATACGGACAGACGGTAGCAGTCTTGGAGTTCCAGCTCAACCATATTCCACCGATCTCTACACCGGAGGTTGAAGCAGTATTGGCCCGGTTGATCGAGTTTGCTATCCGGGAGAAGGCCAGTGGGAACGCGCTGCTTGATGAGGATCTTCTTGATGATGGTAGTGGGCATTAATTGCTCATTATGATTCCTGCAGGGGAGTGGAGAATATTCTGTGCATTCATTGCCCACTCCTCTCTGTGGCGGTTTTTAGGGCAGAAACCCTAATCAGGGCATAGGTGGCTCGATCTGAGCCCTTCATTGTAATTTGATCTGAACCGTCCACTGAATTGGACTTATTATAAAAGGGGCATCCCCCCTCATTTGTAAGGATGAGAATTAGAATCAGAGATAGATCAGAGCTAGAGAGTATTGGAGATAGAAGTTAGAGAGTAGAGCTTAGAAGTTAGCTTAGATTGAGGAGGAAAGGAAGTTTTCCCATTGAGGACTTTGTAAGAAGTTGTTGTGAACACTCTCATAATATAAAGATTTATCATTGTTTGGTGGTTCTATCTTCTATTGTGAGTAGCTAGCAAGGCTTGTTCGTCTTTCCAATTCAAGGTAGATAGAGTAAAATAGATTTTATTTCATGCAAGTAGTTGTTAGCTGTGGAGTGTGGCGTTGTGATTTGAGCAAGTCTTCTCGTCCATACCACTAGCGGACTTGCTGATGGTAAGTTCGCCTTGCGTGGTCAACTGGAGTATCAGCACTTAACTTCGATTATGGTTCATGTGTTTGTATGCGTCGTGTTGACGGTATGAACGTGTTGTGTCATAGTTTGAACATTTTCTCATCCTTTGAAGATTGCACCAACTTTGTCGGAGTTGTTCGAAAGGAGACAAAGCAAAGTTTGGTTTGAAGATTGTTTAAGTCGATCTTCGTCCTCCACCCTTTTAGAAGTAGATCTGTAGAATCTCTATCCCTATCCCCTTTAAATTCTGCATTTTCGAGTCAGTCTAGATACCAGAACCATATCGCCAAATCATTCATGTCTTAATTGCTTCACAAAGTCGAACAACTACGTAAGTCCCCTTGAAATAACCAGCAAAACACATCAACCAACTGAGTCTATTCGCGATAAAAGGAACCTTGGAGTCGAACACATGAACTTTCAAGCAATCTTAGCATGTGGGACACTTTGATCAAGAGAGAATAGAGTGACCGTTGGGGCAACTTTATTCTATGCTGGCGCTGTCACAAAAGGCACGTCAACAGGTCTCTAACATCCAACTAACTTACTATAAAAAGTAAGTGTATACAAATAAAGCTAGAAACCCCTAAATAACGATGCCTTAGAACATACCAAATATTTGGAGATGAAAATACTGCCAACTGGAGAGCTAGGTAACTCCACAATAGGGTCCTCTAAACACCATTATTAGCCTACGAGGACCCAGTGATAGGCTAAATCATCAAACTTTGATGCTCACGAAAATGGGGACATTACAAACTCAAGTTAAAGGCAATAGTAAAAGCATAAGAATTCTGGCTAACTTGATAATGACCTATCTAATGAGTGCAATCCATTTTCTTTTTTTTACTTGTTCTATCAATCAAAGACTTCTAACTTCTAAACATATCCAACTCATCAAAAAAGGGATATTTCCACTAAAAGACATTGGGAGAGACCAAAACTTCCCAAGGACGACTAGGTGACCCTCCCTAGTAGCTGGTAACAAGAAGAAAATGTCACATCCCCACCTTTCCCAAATCTTTGAAACCTAACAGGCATCCAGAATGGGAACTTGAGGGCACACAATGCATCCTTGGATTATGTTGAGACAAAGTCAAAGTGCTTCATGAGTGTCCCAATTCATCAAGCATTTCAAATTTCTTAAATAACTTTTGGCAAATTTTGAAAGCTTGTAGAATTTTAGTTGTTCTTGTCAGCTTTATTCCATTTACAAACTAAAGGCCAAACTGAGAATGTTAACTACATCTTAGATCATTCTCTCCACATTTATTACTGGACAAATATGCAGTGGGACAACTAGCTACATATCATTCAACATTTCTATAACCAGACTACCCATGTATCAATACAACATTTTCCTTTCTAACCCTTGTTATGGCTTACACCCTTTAGTGCAATGAGAATGTGGCTTCTCTTCTAGCTCGAGATACATCCAACTAGTTGAAAGGGAAAAAACAATTTGTATTTCTTTGTGTAGAATTGGAGCAAGCTTCACACTGAAATCCCTTAAATTCTCTCAAGAGATCAACAAAAATTCAAGGGATTCCATGACCATCATCAAGTCTCTCATTTTTTCCAAGTTGGTAACTGCATTCAACTTTACTTGGATAAGCAAAGGTTTCAAAGCAAACATCACAATATGAAACTCATCAAATATGAGTTTACACTATTCTCCAAGTGATTGAACACAATGCTTTTAGCTTAGATTTCCAACTGATATTGGCATCCATGATGTTGTCATGTGGGCCAACTTAAGTTGTATGATCCATCTCACTTGAAAGATGAAAAGTTGCTACACAAATTTGAAGGTCTAGAAAGTGAAAGCACAGGATTGAAATCTTATGTATTCAATGTCACAAAATTTAAAGTACAAAGAATGAACAAGGCACTAAAAAGAGTTATGCAAACATAAGTAAAAGGCTATGGATGAAGAATAAAATCCCTAGTTGAGAATGAGACATGATCCTTGATGACTCCTTCGCCTAGGAAAGTTGTGTCATGCAAGCAGTTGTTTGAGATTAAGAACAAGGTATGTTGATCACCATAGAGCTTGATTGATGGCGAAAGGGTATAACCAAATCGAAGACATAGATCATTAGAATACCTTTTCCTATGTAAGATTCCTCACTCAATTTTACACTATATATTTCCTTGTTTCTCTAATGACAATTTGTCAAACAGTTGATGGAAACATGTCTGAAAAGTTGGCTCCATTTATATGCAGAATTGAATAGTATTGAACTCTCAGACTTGCAAGTAATATTCAAATGGAGATTTGCCAATAGCATGAAATGCTAATAGCAGTGCTATGTAAGTGTAAAATTGTGTCAGCTACAGTAAATCTCCTTCAAATAAATGGTACTACTCCAGATTATATGCATCAGCTATCACACTTGTAATTGATCCAAACAGAGTAAGAGGAAACTTGTAGAAGAAATAGCCATATGAAATCACCTTTTGTGGAATTTGAAAGCAGGTTCCAACATTTGGAATTTGTGCTTCCAACATTAAGATCAGCAATGCTGGTACATGAGGATGACCCAAACCTGAGTCACCATCTAAATAAGATGTTAGCTGTGACTTGTAGACTTGTATCTGTTCTGAATGTTGTTCACCTCTTTTCATTCTGTCATAATTCAATTCCACAATGAAACTATACCTACAACCCACTGAAAAGTATGGTGGCTAATCCTTGACTATTATTTTTGCTTCCAAAGAGATCGCCGACCCACAAAACTGATGTCCAATTAACTTGTCAGTGCTAAGGAAGATAATTCCAGGTCTAAAAGCTTGGTGCCTCAATTCTCTTCATCTCCACAACTTACTCTTTAATATTTTCAATTCCCTTCGACTAGTCTAGTGTAAGCAGTGGTATTAATTTGAAAATAGATCAAAACCTTCACTTTGGCAGTGGCTTCCAAACTTGAATTCCTCCCTTTGAAAGTATTGCAATCACCTTTCTGAACCACGTCTCACATGATATTATATGCTGCGTTGACTAATACATAGCTACATTAATTTAAATCACACCCAGTATTCTTTAGATCTTCGCGCAGGTTATTTATATGGTGCGATATCCTTTAGTAAAGTATTGATACTTTGAAAGGAATTCCTTTAGCACTTATTAAAATTAATAAATACATTCGACTCTTTCATATACTGTATGGCCCAGACATGCATCGCCTCTTAAAGGATGCATGATGCCTATTCGTTGTTTGCCATCCACTTTTGCATCCATAAACCTGATACCTTTAACACATGAGAAGCATTGACCTTCTTACGTGTTGTTGTACCCAAACCAAAATTTTTGCTTCATTAAGGCATTTTGCTTAAAATGGTCTAAACCTTGTAAAAGTGGGTCAAAACTCAGTTTTTGGGCAAATAAAGCATGGGCTTTTAGTCAGTGTGATGCCAGGAAGATACTGGCAAAATTTGAAAATTTTGAAAATTAGGGTCTCTGAAGTCTATTTTTAGGCTGAAACCCTAAAAAATAAGAACTTGTCAGAATTGGCTGAAATTAATTTTGATTGGCTTATTTCACATCACGATCACAGTGGTGAAGTCAGTTTCAGTTAAAAGTCAGTTTAAGGCTGGTGGGTAGTTATAACTTTTTCAAGAGAAAAGTTAGGACCTCTGAGGTCATTAATGGCAGTTGGCCAGTACCAGGTGTTAATATCTAAGCCTGAAACTCAAAGAAGAACGCTCTACGATGAAAGATGTTGAAAATTATGCTTTTGGACGGAGGAGATTTTCAACGAGGTAAAAGTACTGTGAAATTGGCTAAGTCTGGATTGAAAA
>CM021103.1:556980640-557153647 GCA_007115665.2 Sequoiadendron giganteum
AATGGAATATGGCCGAGGCTCTAAACTCTCGGATATATACCAAGATAAGGCTCGATACAAGTAAACACTCTTTTACGGTAAACTGGATTTGAGACTTGCCAAGGAGGAGGAACCCATGTTCGAGGTGTAGGCTTGGAAACAGCTCACTGGAAACAGCAAGGTAAGATGATGTGACTAACAGGATTCCCGAGGAGGTGACGACACCTGTCCAAAGTGTAGGCTGAAAGACAAATCATTAGACAACATCAAACGATAATGATCAATGACAAAATATCCAAGCAAGCGACGACACCTGTCCAAGGAGGAGATTGAAACAATACACTATTTAGAACAAGACTTTGAAATTTGAATAGACTCAAGTATTTAGATCAAGCAAGCATGCGCCATCTGATTTATTTCTTCAAGCTTTCTCCAAAGAATTAAAAAGGTCGGGACAGCAAAGGCACGAAATTATGCACAATTACGATCAACCAACGAACTCTCATCCAAGAGTGAACAGATATGAAAAAGCTAACTCTAGCAACAATGGCGTAGCAATTTTGCTTAGCAAATAAAGGTTAAACAAATAATGAGCCTAAGGCTCTTATTTATAGAAACTCAAAGGAGTAGGCAACCCTAAAATATCCTCGAGTTAACAATCAGTTCTTGCCAATTAGCAAAATTTATTCCTATGTCTAAAAGTAGGGGAGCAAGCAGTTAACTGGAAATCTACTTCAGTTAACTCAAACCTAACAAAAGTCAAACTAGAAGTCTACCTCAGTTGACTGACACCTAACTAAAGTGAACTTAAATTACAAATATGTCTCCAAAATAGACATCCACCTTTAAAGGAGATTTGAGATCCACAAATCATGGGAGTCAATTAGACATCCTAGATCAGTGGGATCTGACATGCATGATCTGTGGAGATCTGGAGTCAACTTGGAAAGGGGCATCAAGTTGACTTCAGTCATATTTATTGCTACTTTGGAGGGTAGGACGTCCTTCTTGAGGTGTTTGACACTTCATCACTATTGGTCAACGATGCTTTTGTTCATTCGTTGACTTCTTCATACGGAGACCATTACATGCTTGTCAATCGTCAGCTTACCGCTTGTCAGCAACTTGATGTATGTATCTCCTTCATTTTGCTTCCCTTAGGAGGGTTACTCCTTTTCTTTTTTGTCTGTGTTTCCACTTTGTTGTGGAAGGTAGTGTAGTATTAACCGATGGCGGCTCTGTGTTGGGAATGACTACCTTCCGCATTCTTTTGCAGTTTTGACATTTTCCTTGATCTTTCTCAATGGAAGAGTGTTGTATGATGAAACCGCGAAGCTTGATGATGAAACCGTGAAGTTTGACCAAAATCACTCCAACCATGAGGAATGCACATGAACTTGCTACACGTGTAAAATTCCAACAGTTACGATCCTCTAAACTAGCCTTGGAAGGCAATCAGATATATGAGGTGAAACCATTATGGAACCTGTGGACTTGTGTCTATGCTTGTCAATTTGTCCAGATTGACCTCTGGGTGTGCCCGACGCAGATCAGTGCCAATCGTTTTCAGAAAATCATGGAGTAAGACCATTTTGGTCTTGTATTCATCTTGGGAGAATTGCATTCTGTAAACCTTGAAGATTGACTATGCACACGATGCTGCTCGGACAACTTTTTTTGGAACTGCTAAAAATAGCCTCACCGGGGATAATTTTTACGAAAAATTATGAGACATGGGTTTTATTGAGAATAATTCTCTAAACAAACCCAAATCGTCAAAAATTCGAAAAAATGTGTTTTTCTATGACATGCAAGAGCCCTTCGGTGGCAGAGGCAACGAGGCACCAGAAAGTGATTTTTATCGGAAAAATCCAACACATGGGTTTTCTTTGTGCTTCAGAGCTGAACAAACCTAGTTTGTCTTTTTTTAAAAATTAAGACTTTTTCTGGAAACCCTAAAAAATCCAACATGTGGGTTTTGTTGAAAAAGTCGTGTTGATCATACCCAGTTGGCCAGATCTGTGATTATTTGTCGTTTTCTCGGACATGCAAGAATTTTAGACAAAAATCGACGAAGTAGACAGGAGGTGGATTGCAAGTTATCGGCTGTCAATCTAGAAAAATTATGCCTTTTGATGCAAACTCTGATAAATAGTCCCTCTGTGCAACAGATCTTCCAAAATATGAAGAACAATGAAGACCCCTTTGTCAAATCTTCAAAAATGTTGGAGAAGAAAAATATCCATTCTTGAGCTCCTCAAGCTGCAAAGAAATAATGAATAATGGATGCCTAGATGCTTTGATATGTCAATTTGGAGTTTGCAAGCATCAATTGGGCATCCAACTCATAATTGAGCCTAATTTGGAGTTCAAAAAGGTGATTTCCACTGATTGTGGAGTGTTTGGCCTCTTTTTGCCTCCAAAATTTGCTAACTCAAGTCAACATTTGCTTTTGATTTTCTTAGGCGTCCCTTTTGGAGTTTGATCATTTTTGTAGGGTGAAGTGCCTCTATTTGATCTTCAATCCTAGCTGCTTAGTTGATCTTTCGCAGTTGTTGATAGATTCGTTGTTGAGATGGGATCAACCTGATGCGATATGCCTGGGAGAGATTAACTCAGAAAACTGAATTTGGGCCTCCAGAACGAAGGCGCCTTTCTTCAAGAGGGGCGCTTTTGGCTGTGCCTTAGTCAATTTTCATTGACTATTCTTCGTTTTGGCCTTTTCAGTCCCTATATGCTTTGATCTGAGGTTCCTGTTGATGGATGAGTCAGACGACTCTGCTTGACGATGCATCGGGTAACCAGCTCGGTCCTGCAATGGATGACTGACTTCTCAGTTGATGATAGTGAGTTTATGTCCTTTAAACTCAAGGGCGCCCCTGGCCAACAGGGGCGCTTTTAGCTTGTTGACTGGTTTTGTGTACTCTGAAAACTGCCTGTCTTGATCTCTGTCATTAGATGATTAAGTTGTCGGACCCTTTTGTTGACAGTCTCTTTGTCAAGATTGATCATAGCTGAGAAGGTTGTTTTGGAGAGTAGTAAGCAATCAAACTGCATTTACTCCTCCAAAATGAAGGGCACCTTTCTCCAAGAGGGGCACTTTTCCTCTATCCTTAGCCAATATCTAGCTTGTCCTTTCAGTCTTCAGTTTTGGCTTTTTCTGCTTGATCTCAACGTGTGATCGTTTGGCGTGTCCAGTGAACTTGTTGTCAGATCGATCACGTAGCTGGGAGGAAGCTGAAAAGATGTCATGTATGAAGCAGCTGCTAATGGATTCATCTGATACCTTGAACTGAGGGGCGTCCCTTGCTAGCAAGGGCGCTTTTAGCTTGAAGCTCTTTGGTTTGGCATCTTCATTGTTTATAGATTCTCCATACTTCGCTGACGGTTGGCCAATGATTCTTGAATCAAATGATCTGACTGATGGTTGTGTTGTCGAGCCAGCACGAACATGAAGGAGATGAATGATCTGAACATGCAAGGTGATTACATTTGCCCTTTGAGATCCAAGGGCACCTTTCTTCAAGAAGGGCGCCTTTTTCAATTGTAGACTGTGTTTTGCCTTGGCAGCAAAAACGTGCACCTTCCAGAGTTAGCCAAATTTTGGCCTTTTTCGTTTTGAGAAACTCCCTTGCTATAACAGCATCTTTTTAACCTTTTCTGCTATGGCTTCTTCGTTGGAGCTTTTGAGGTTTAGCTTTCAGCACCTGAACCAGCCAATCTACCATTAATGGTTGCGGAGCTCCTAACTTTGTTCCTGAAAAACGGGAATAGACCCACCAAAGTAAAACATGTCTTTTGATAATTCTGACTTAATCAGTGTGATCGTGAAGTCAATTAACCCTATCAGAATTATTTTCAATCATTTCCGGGAAGGTCCTATTTTTAAGGGTTTCCCTAAAAATAGGGGCATAAAACCCTAATTTTCAGATTTTCAGAATTTTGACCATAGGTTCCTTGACAAAAACCCACAAAGACTTCATGTTTGTTTTCACCTAAAACATACTTTTGACGACATTTTTACATTGTTTAGCTCAATTTAAGCTGAATGCCAAACATTTCATTTTGGGTACAACAGTCAGAAGCTAGGGTCAACACTGCAAAACCCCCATGTGTCCCGATGCCCTGTCTATAAATAGCCACACTGCCAGATTGACTTACTATAAATAGTAAGTCCCTCAAACTGAGCCAAACACTGATAAGTAAAGGCCTGCAACTGACCCAACTACTAAATTGAAGCGAAAGGAATGACATCAATCTCCGTCAACTGCCATTGAGATCCTCTATCCAAACATATTAGCCTATGAGGATCCAAGCAATAGGCTAACCTCTCGAACTTTGATGCTCACGAAAATGGGGACATCACACAAATCTAATCATTCAACCAAATCTCAAAAAAAATGTCCAATATGTGAAAGGATTGGACATGATTTGAAAAAATGTTAGTACAACTCCTTGGCCAAAGGATCATCCAACAATAAATCACATCCAAAGAACTCATTTCAAAGTGACAATAAACTATGGGAGCAAAAGAACAAGCAATAACATGGCAATGTTATTGAAGAAGAAGACTCTCCAGAAGAGGAATACGTGTTTTCAGCCCACACTTCATAAGATAGTTCACAATCAACCACAATTTGGTATGTGGACTCAAGTGCTACAAAGCACATGATTGGATAGGAGTGGTTTCTCACATTGAAACCACATCATGGTAAAGTATCTCTTGGAGATGATACCAACTATGACATCAAAGGTATTGGTGATATCTCCTTGCAGTTTGGCATTCATTGTTGCAAGCTCACTAAAGTTTTGTATCTGTGAGGACTAACCAAAAATCTCCTATTTGTTAATCAATTTCTTGATCACAACCTAAGGATTGAATTTGATAAAAACTAGGATAAAAAGGTATGTCTCATCCGAGATAAGTCTAAAAGTGCAAAGATTGTTGCAAGTGCTATAGAAATTGGTAAAATGTTTAGGCTTGATACAATTGCCAAGCCTTGGTGACCAAGGACTCGCAACATGGCTTGCAAATGAGGTAAATCTAGCATTAATGAGTTCAGTTGTTGATAATTTTGAACCATCTAATGTTCAGGAAGCACTAGAATCAAAGCATTGGAAAGAGGCTATGGATGTAGAGTATCAACCCCTAATGAAAAACAAGACTTGGGAGCTTGTTGATCTACCACCTACTAAGAAAGCCATTGGTCGTAAATATATATTTAAAACTAAATATAAGCCATATGGTAGTATAGACAAATATAAGGCTTGACTTGTAGCTAAGGGATATGCTCAAAAAGAAGGGATTGACTATGAAGAAACATTTGCTCCCACAGCAAAGATTAAAACCATTAGAATTATTTTTTCTTTAACTGCACAATTTGGATGGAAATTTAATCAAATGGATGTAAAAAGTGCATTTCTCAATGCTGACCTTAAAGGAGGTCTATATGACCCAACCGGAGGGATATATTGTACCTGGTAAAGAAGAAAAGTTATGTAAACTTGTTAAGTCCCTATATGGTCTCAAACAAGCTCCAAGAGCTTAGTATATTAAAATTGATGAACATTTGATAAAACATGGTTTTACTAGGCATCCATATGATCCAAATCTCTACCTCAATGGAACAAGGGGGGGATATTGTGAGTATTAATGTATATGTTGATGACCTAGTTATCACAAGCAACTCAAACTCAATGGTTGAGATAACCAAAAATGATCTCAAGAAGGCATTTGATATGACAAATCTCGAGCTCCTACATTATCATCTCGGCTTAGAGGTATGGCAAACTAATCACCATATTTTTGTATCTCAAAGAAAATATGCCAAGACATTGCTCGAGAAATTCAAAATGATGGATCCCAAACCCATGTCTAAACCTATGGAATCAGGATTGCAATTATATGTTTCTAATCCATCTCCTCAGGTTAATGCAACTCTCTATCGACAAATGATTGGAGGTTTGATTTACTTGACTTACACTAGACCAAATATTAGTTTTGTTGTTAATTATCTCTCAAGATTCATGCAAGAACCAAAGATGTGTCATTGGAAAGCAACAAAACGGGTACTAAGGTATATCCAAGGTACTATGAATCATGGTTTGGAATATAAAAGGAATGATCAATTCTTCTTGACAAGATATACAAATGCAAATTATGCAAGTTCTGTTGATGTAGAAAATCCACATCTAGATTTGTGTTCTTCTTAGGTTTAGGACCTATTTCTTGGGAAAGTAAGAAACAAGCCACGGTTGCTCGTTCCTCAACAGAAGCAAAATATCGTGCAGCAAGTGCAACAATTTTTGAAGCAGTTTGGCTATGTCGAATATTAGAAGGATTGGGAGTACCACAAAATCAACCTACAATCCTCTATTGTGACAATCAAAGTGTTCTCAAGCTTGTTCATAATCCAGTAGTTCATGAACAAACCAAGCATATTGAAGTTGACTACCACTTCATATGAGAACATGTTCAACAAAACAACATTCAGCTCCAATAATACTCTACTCAGGAAAACATGTTAATATCTTCACCAAGCCTCTTGCACGTGTGAATTTTGAATCATTTCAGGATTCTCATAATGAAATCTGTAGTGACAAATATGTTTACCAACGCATCTACTTGTTCATTTTTCAAAACTCTATTCCTTCAAATATCTAAGCTCAAGCATTTTTTTATTTTTTTCCTTCCAAGAAAACAATATGAGCAGCAGTGAAGATTATTGTAATAAAGAGGCTAAGATTGAACAAACAAGCCAAAGAGTTGTTGGGGCTTATCCAAGGTGTGGGAGTGTTGTAGGTGAAGTGAAACATAATCCTTTTGAATGCTCTTCTACTATCTCAAAACCTTATGCAAAGAGCTTATTCAATGCCACCAAACCCCTAAATCCCTTTTGCAATTTGTCATAGTTTTAGACAACCAAACAAAAAAATAGGGAGTAAACATTGATTGTCATGTGTGAAAGAGAGATTTTAAAGGGAGCTACACCAGGGATTCCAATCATCTTTTGTACATTCTTAGACATAAGGCTGGAATCTACAAAAAAAATAACCCTAGTTTAAAAAGGTCAAGGTTTCTAGGTTCCTTATGGAGGAAGCAAGACGTCAAGTTTTTCAAGTAGAATCTACACAATCTCACATTCCATTCATGGATGTTGAGACTAAAGGGAGAGGTTCTACCAAAGGAAAGAGAAAGGTTGGTGATAGGCCGAGAACAATTGCAAGAATGTTAAACTTGCAATCACATGAAAAGGCAATTGTAATAAACCCCACAAGGCATTAGCTAAATCCACCAAAACAAAACAAAAATTGAAATTACTCAAATTCTACTCTTTCTAATCACTAAGATCTCAAAACGAGCAACATGAGAGCATACAAAGGCAGAACGAAGACAAATTAATATTACAAGAACAATATTGGCAACTAGTCATTCAATTTTCAAACAATATGCAAATGCAAGAGCCACCAACACATTACAAGTGGAATCCAATGAAGCCAAAATGGCATATTGCATGTGGATTTGATCAATGCTAAAATGGGCTATCAACTCAATGCCAAATTTGTCATGTCCTCGAAAATGTGACAATAAAATTATTAATAATACATACGATTATTTCGATATCCTTATAATTATAATTTTCACCAGACAATATTATAATTATAATTATATTATCGCTATTAAAATAACAAATATTATAATCAATATGATATTAATGGATATAAAAAATATGTATATATATAATTATTATTTGGACATGGTTATAATTATAATTATCAATAGATAATATTATTACAATTATTATATATAATATTATAGATATTAAAATATATAAAATTGATATGAAGTATAAGATAATATTACTATCAAATATAATTATGATTATTATAATATTTGATATATAAAAACTATAATAAAGGATATTACACTTGTCAAAGAAAATCAAATTAAAACAATTCATAATGAACAAATATAGGTTTTGAGATTGGCCGATCCTCATAGTGCATTCGTGGATCTGGAAGAAAGAAGAATAAATTCCTTAAATGCACGGGATTCATATATGACATTCATTTAAGTTTAAGTAACGATTATACGACACTAATATAAATCAGGATCTATTAATATAAAGAAGGAACATATAATCTGAGTCAGTGGTCAATCTATAAGGCATTCAAAAATGGAAAATAGTGAAGTCGCAATAAAAACCATACTAATACTATCCGTCGCAAAGTATCACGAGATTACTCTTTAGGTGATGCTCGACGAGGAATAGTGTGCTAAGATATCAAACGAATTGGGGAATGCCTCAGCCGTCTTTCCAAGAAATATACAAATCCAAACAATCGATTGAATGCATTAAAGATAAAACAATAGAGGCAGCGAGTAGTAGAGAAAACTATGATTGTCGATTGAAAGGAGTTATTGATATGTTAATCAGCATTAACCGTTAACTAAAGGATGTGTTTGTTTAGAAGGACGTTTCCCTTCCAAATGATATGTCCTTTCGTGCTAAGACATAAAGGTATAAAAAGATAGGAGACAGATATGGAGTGTTCACATTAAAAATCCACGTATGAATAAGAGGGAGAGCAATCAGAGCTGAAGTTCCTATTCCTTTATTACAAACATAGTTACACAGGAATCATCTAGATATAGCGATCTTATAAATAGAGGGTCACTAAAGACATTCATGTGGTTAAATGCAGTAACTATATCAACGTGTGTGTATATATATATAAAACATTTATCACCAAGACCCCTTACATATTGGAAGATATATACATATATATATTTTGATTTCATAATCAATTCCTCTGGAGGTATAAAACTGAACTTCGCATCAGATAGGAAAGGTTGTAGTACTTTCTAGCAAAGCACCTCATATTCCGGAAAGATTTAATGGACAGATTCCATTCCAAGCAGAATTCTCTTCTTAAAGTGCAAAGTTAGAGAAAATCTTAGAAGGGACATTACAAAATTGGTGGATAATTAAGTCCAATGGGTCTAACGGTGAAATAACCAAGACCTTACAATTAAAATGGGATACGGTGGCGAACCATCCAGGTATCTTTAGAAAAGTAAGATCAATTAGTGGCTATGAACCATCCAGTATACAATGATGAATGATATTCAATAGCAAATATTTTAGAACCAAATCCAGAAATAATAATCCAATAATATCATTTTTTCAAACTCTTAGAAGCAACTAAAAATCAGATGAAATAGTTGATCGGAAATCACTAGTATGATGTAGAGTCTATTTTGTACTCAAGTGTCAAGCTGTAAACTAGACTAAACAATTTATTAAAGTGCCTTGCAAAGGAAACTTAATCATTGTTGCTTGGGATGGTCTCTTTTATTAGAGTAGAATGGCCTCAAAACTACCTAGTAGGGCCCACAAAGTCTATTATTCTCTTCAGAAGATGGTACGGCATTTCCTAGGAGTTGTATAACCAAGAAAGGGGTTTGAAACAGACATACAAGCACTGCAAACCCACAAAAATTATTGATTCCCTTCTTCAATATCTATGGCCTACAAAAGTACAAGTGTGACCTAATTGGTGAATAGTACAGCTTGCTTTTTGTCAGTATAGACAATAATATAGAGTCAAAACCATCAACAAAACTCATACGCCTCCTTGGGAATGGATATTGGCATTTGCATTGCCTAATATTGGCCTTCTTTTTAAATGGTATAGCCAGCAATGGAGCTCCCCAAAAGGGTACAACCTACAAGGAATTCTCCTCAAAACAAACACACCAATAATCATAGCAATAATATATCTCAATAATCTCAAAACTGAAAACAATGCTAAAATGCAACATTGAAATTAGAAAATAATACCAAAAATCTCACATCCAAAACTAAAGCATTGAAACCAAGAATTTGTTAAAGCACTATGTCAATCCCTAAATGAGACTACAATTAAAACTATGAGAGTTTTCATCCCCAAAGCTTTCAAATTTCCAGAGTGTTTTTGTTCTCGAGAAATGAAGAACTCACATTCATTCTTGCAAGAGATTTTTCAAAAAGTATGTAGTCTTTTTTGAAAACTCTCCTCTTATTTATAACTCTTTTTTGAGGAAATAAAATAATTTTAATTTCTTTTTGGGATAATTTTCCCCAAGGTTATTAAATTATAATTTAAGTGTCATATGTTGGAGAATGCCAAGATCAGAAAGTGTGAATTGATAGCCTTCCACAAGTGAAACGATGAACACAATAAGATGTCTATCATATAATATGAAGAGTTTATAATACAATGAAGAACCTTGCATATATAGGCAAGGTAGATGAGGTAAGAAGGTAGGACTGAACAAATGATGTGAAACACTTGTGAGCTCACTTGACAAGTGTGTGAGCAAGTGTCAAATATGCAAGTGGTAGGTGTCTCAATGCTACGAAGTGTGACAAAACTCTAAATGTCCCTAAGTGGAGACTTAAGTAATGTGAATAGGACTCTCCTAAGTAGGCTAAAAGATAACAAGTTTGATAAAGTGACTATTTACACCAACACCCCCCATTAAGTGCAACTTAGGGAGTAATGTATGCATGATTATGAGTCCCGACTGCTAGACCATGTTAGGTATGAAATGTGCCAACCAATTTTTTCCTTGATTTATCACAACACAAACCAGCACTACGCCAATGGGTTAGCGTTAGCTTCAAAGGATATCCAGTTAAATGCACTCAACGCCAAGAATGTGCACACAAGACCTGATGTGGGTGAGGTGATAACATATGGTGGAGGAAACTAAAATTATAACTGAAAGTAAATACAACTGAATGCAGAAAGAGGCGGTGAACCAGCCATGAGAGATTTCCACGCTACCACTTAATCAGTGGGGTGAAAAAGCATTACAATTCAAAACTAATTCATCCGTTGCAGCAAGCATCCACTCAACAATGGAGATTCACCACTTAAACAGTGGGTGAGATAGAGAGATACAAATGTTTTATTCTTCCACACTAGCGGTAAACCATCCAAGGGTTACAATGTGTGAATTAAAACACAAGTAAATGCAGAAATATAAATGACTGGATTAGTACTACTGATTCTCAGCCTTACAATGTAAATTATCTGCAAATTACAAGGATTTCCAATAGAAATCTGCTCCAAAACAGCTGCAATGATGACACTATAGTTCTGATTACAAATAAGAATGAACACACCCAAGAAATATAGCATTGAGAACGTCAGATCAAAGCAAAGAGGGTCTAAAAATATCAAAACGAAGAACAGTCAATGAAAATTGACTAAGGCATTGTCAAAAGCGCCCCTCTCAAGGAAAGGTGCCCTTCTTTCTGGAGGCCTAAACTCAGTTTTTTGAGTCGATCTCTCCCTGGCATATTTCATCACATCAATCCCGCCTCAACTGCCAGCCACTGCCAGAGATCAGCTGAATAGCCAAAATCAAAGATCAAACGGAGGCACCTCAGCTTGCAAAATGAACAAAAAAAGATCAACTCCAAGGATCGACGCCTAAAGGAAGTCAAAGCAATAAAGTTGACTTGAGTTAGCAAATTTGGAGCCAAAAAGAGGCCAAACACTCCATAAGCAATGGAAATCACCTTTTGGAACTCCAAATCAAACCTAAATCATGAGTTGGCATCCATACTTGGTGGATCTCAACTCAAATCACCATATATTCTTGCTAGGCGGCCCATTCTTCATTATTCTTTTGCAGGTTGAAGGATAAAACAGCAAATAGCTCCCAAGAACACATTTTCAAGATCTGGCAGAGGTTTTGGACAGATCTTCAATATTTCGGAAGATCAATGGTAGTAAAAGTATTCTTCCCCGAGGATTGTTTCCAAAAGCAGATTATTGCAAAGTGGCAATTTATAACTTCTAATCCACCTTCTGTCTACTTCCTCTATTTATGTCTATATTTCTTTGCATGTCACAAGAAACGACAAATTACCTCAGATCTGATCAACTGGGTATAATCAATGCATTTTTCCAACAAAACCCATCTTCTCAGATTTGCCAAAATCAGCAAAGTTGTTGCCCCTATTTTTAGGGATCTTTCCGAAAAAGTCTCCAAATCAAAAATCCAAGGAATTGGGTTTGTTCAGCTTCCAAGCACAAACAAAACCCACGTGCCAAATTTTTCCCAGAAAAATACTTCTCGGCAGGCGCTATATTTAAGGGTTTCGGAAAAGTGTCAGAACAAGGTCAAGTCCCAGTCAATCTTTAAGTCTTGCAGTATGCAGTACTCCCAGGTACAATACAACACCAAGACGGTCTTGTACCATGATTATCTGAAAACAACTGACACAGACTTATGGCAGAAAAATCCAGAAGTCAGTTCTGAGGACTTGGAGGGCATGACCCAAATTACATTGCAGAACATTGAAGAGTCCAACTTATTCCAAGCTGCATCCATTCCGATCGCTTTACAGAGCATTGAGCTTGTAACTGCTTGCACAAAGCATTACAACCCTACTGCAAGAGAGATCATATTAGTGAACGAAAAGGTGATTTGCAGCTTAAAGCCGAAGGACATGGAGACATGCTTTGCAATTCCACCATGCCATACCAGGAAGGTTGTATCTGTGACAGAATGCGAAAAGGCATTCGAGGCTTCAAGGGATCAGTGTTCACTTATAATGGTTGAACATTGGTTAAAAACGAAGAGAACCAACTTGCACAAAATGGTTGGGCGAGGAGAATTCAAAGATGAGTATGGAGTGTTAATCACTCTACTCAGCAAAGTCACTAGACAAGAAGAGGGAAAATCCTTCCAGCCGTGGATGTTCTATATTATTGGCAAAATAATCAGCAGGAAAGAACATTACAACTGGGCCTCTCTAATTAGTGACACGCTCCACCAACAATTTACTAGGTTTCTAGAAGAGCATCGTTTCCACATGTGTTCCTACCTGGTATACCTGATAGCCTTCCAAGGTGTTTTCAGAACACTAAATACTGTGGGAACCCTGGGTGTGCAAAAGGTCGAAGAATACTTTCCTCGTCTTGAGTTCACTCTAGTGGAAAGGCATTTCAAAAAGATAAACGACCTTTTTACTATGCACACCGTAAGTGAGCTAGACCATGGGATGCACGTCCGTATTTCACCTGCAGCTAAGGCAGTAATGGTGGACTGGGCGGATTGGTTCATCCAATTCCCCACTTTCACCTACATACACGTGTACGGCTACAATGGCCACCCCGCCATGATGCCACACTACCCCTCAGACAGGGTAGTGTTCATGGAATTCCTGAGGCAGTTTGCCAAGGTTCACTCTTACCTATGCCAAAAGAAGAAGTCAGCTGCAAACTTTCCTATTCAAATGGGACTCTTCAGATGTAGGATGGCAGCCGATGCTATGTTGATAAGCCAGGAAATAGTGAGATTTAATCTCAAATACCTCATTGACAGGAGGTCATCATATGATCTCAGAGGAATATTCGCGGCACATCTCGAGCAAAGTTCGTCACATGAACCTTTCACGGAGGATTTTTGGGCCAATTGCGAAGATAAGTTTGAAGTGAGAAGAAAGAACTACAGTAGATTCAGACTCTCGCAAATTGCAGAATTCATGTCAGAGGACATCAAGGGTTTATCTGATGACAAAGAAGAGGTCATTCTTTCTTCCTTCTTCACAGGTCAAGTAGATGTGCAACCACTCGACAAATTAGACTGGTATGCAAAAGAGAGTACGTCTATTGAATAAAGAACTGGTATAGTAGTTTGACACAATCAACTCTACCTTGACAGTAAAAGGACAAGGAAGGTAGTACTTCCCCGATCAGAGCCACCAATGGTTCAGTCTACACTACCTTCCTCGTCTAGGAAGAAACCCAAACAGAAGAAGATGAGCATTCTTCCAGAAGGAATGCAAATGTCAAGGAGCACATGGGAAAGAAGAGGAATTGCTAGTACAAGCTAGCAAGAAATACAGGTGGAGACAGCCACCAATTTACCTGAAACAGTTGGGAACGCTGCAACTATACCAAAGCCAGTGATTGAAATAATCGTTGCAAAGATGGAATCTATTCTACAAGAAGTTGCAGCAGAAGCAGTGCTTGTGATAGAAACAGAGCCACCAGCTTCACCACCATCACAGAGGTTGTTACACCCCAAATTTGTATAGCTACTATTTTAGCAATGCTTAGAGCATTATGTTTGTAAGGAAGGATTTGGATGAATAAAATGTGTTGAACCTTCTTATCAATGTGAGAATCTTTTTACGTGTTATAATTGACTCATTTTGTGTTCTTGATTGATGTTATTCTTGGATAAAGCAATGCATAAAAGAGAATAATTAGTCTTGTTTTTATAAATTGATTTATATACTACAAATGTTATGAGCAAGTAACTGTCGTGGTTTTATGTCAATGGATGCAGGAACAGGAACTATTCCTCCAGGCAGAGGGGAGACATCACTCTGGAGAGGGGCTTGGTCGATTAACCAGTAAAGCAAATCAGTTGAGCATACACACACTTCACTAAGGGTTTTGGGAAGATAGAGTTATCTTGATAAGTCATCCTTAGGCTTAGGAGTTTTGGATTGCTTCTTTATGCTTTGAGAGTGGTGCTACTTGTTAACTGACTTACTGTTTTGTGACCTTGAATGCGAAATGTGAATTGATATGTGAACATAGGCAGGATGTATATGTGTATACATGTATCGCTCATATGTATGTATCAATATGTATGACATGGGGATACAGACGTATGTTGGGCAATTATCATGCCATACGCTTGTGTTGACATGGCGTACATACAGATACATACACATGATGGTATAGATGGATTATACACATCTATAAACATATACGCACTATCTATGATGTTTGTTATAAGATTATTATGATGCCTTGAATTTACAGTTAAACATATGTATACATGTTTGCACAAACAGGTGTATTGAAAGTATGCTGACTGGCTCACAATACACGTATTTGAATGATTTTATGCAAATATGTATATGTATATTTAAGTGTAAATATATGAATGTATATATATATATATATATATATATATATATATATATATATATATAATATATATAAATATATACGTTATTATAGTCTTACCAGGAATAAATATATAGATATATATAGTTATATTTAAATATTAAAACATTAAAATATATATATATATAAATATATTTATTACGGTAAATAAAACTATAATAAAATATATTTAATATAATAAATGATATAAATATAACAATTTATTTATATTTTAAATAAATAAAGATCTTGGAAAAATAAATGACTTCTATAGTCACTTGGTAAATAATATATTTACCAAGAGAAAATAAATGAAATAGACTTCTATAGTCTTTTGGTAAAAATAGTATGGAATATCCCTGGAGAATTAAATAAATGTTTTTTATCATTGGAAATCTTTTGAGCTTTATCGAATACTTTATAAGAAATTTAAATAAATGCTAAGTGTTACGAATTTCCTTCACTATGTTAATACGCCAAAGCAAAAGTTCGAAATTATGAATAAAGGAAATCTTGTGCAGCTGTGAACATGCACGCGCGCAAGACCAGGTCGTAGCTTGCAATCCGCCATTCTGAGAATGTGTGGGAGGGCTTGGAGATGGGCTAGGTGGGATGATTTCTGCCTTGGACGTTTTCCTGCAAGGAATTTAATCCGCCATTTTTGGACGCCCAGGCTGAGTACGCCTGTAGGTGTCTCCCATCTGCTTTTTATCATGTGTGAGTTGAAAAATTCTCCCTGGATAAAGGTCGAATCATCTTTAAAACTGCTAAGTAACTTGCTAAATAGCTTCCACTTCATAATTTGACATATTCAAATATATAAGGTGTCAATTCTCATGCCAAAATGGTAGCAGGCATGAGAATTCGAAACCTATATATAGAGCTCTTCACTCTGTCATTTTTACGAATTTGCATCTGCCTTTGCTATATTCGAAATTGCTTTTTGAGAGCCACAATTTGTCATTTGTTGTATTTGAATTTTCTTAGAGAACCAATTCACAAATACCATTGCCATTTTGAGAGGACTGTGGATTTTTATATGCTGCAAACATATACATACCTATTGTAGAATCCGGAATTGTGAGAAGTGTAATCAGCAATACCTAGTAAATACTCTATCCAAGCTATGATTAGAATCTGAAAGAGACAGAAAGGAAGTGGGATTAAAAGAAGAAGCTACCAAACTGAAACTACAGAAACAGAGGCATTCGCTAGCAGCAAGGAAACAGGCATGAGAGTTACCTCTTAATACCTCTGTTATTTGAAGTTAGATAAATCTACTTGTTTATTTGTGCATTACTTTGTATTGTAGTATAAGTAGAATAGACAAGTAAAGGAGAAATTCAGTTTTCTATTATGATTGCTTTATAAAGGAACAGCTTGATTCTATAGGAATAGCTTGTTTAAAAAGGAATAGCTTGATTATAAAGGACTAGCTTGTTTATAAAGGAATAGCTTGATTTTATAAGGAATAGCTTGATTATAAAGGACTAGCTTGTTTATAAAGGAATAGCTTGATTTTATAAGGAATAGCTTGATTATAAAGGACTAGCTTGCTTATAAAGGAATAGCTTGATTTTATAAGGAATAGCTTGTTTATGAAGGAATAGCTTGTCCAAATTAGAAAGGAAATGTTTGAATACTTTTTATAGAATTTACTTGATGAATCGTATTTACGTGAATACTGCTTGATCTCCTTATATAAAGGAAATGAGGGAACTAGTTATTAAATACTAGGACGAGGATGAAACCAATACCAAGGTAGTCTAAAGCTTTAAAGTTAGTAGGTTAACTAGGGAAAGCTACGTACTCCTTGGATAAAGATTTCCAGGATAGGAGTTACCTGAGGGACCCTTGTTAAATGCATTTCAATTCCTGATTAAGTAGATTGATGTAGGAGGTCTGGGGTGATTGACTACCCACGGTAAAGAACTTAGCCTACGCGTAGGAAAAGATAGCCTCAAGTCAAACTAGACCTAACTTAGTGCATGTGATAGATGATCGTCAATTTAAATACTGCCAAAACACTTTGGCCAAAGTAGTGTAGTACACCTACGTCCACTTAGACTATGAGACGATTACACTGTCAGTTCACCATAGTCCAATTTACATACTAGATTGAGATTGTAAGGTTACAAGGATTTAGTTATGTAGGACTTCACACTATGCTCAGTTGGTCATACAGAACCGGTTACCCAACCAATCTCTTCGTAGAAGGGAGGGTCGTCTACTTAACAGTAAACATGTGGGGAACCGCATTATAAGTCTGTGGTTGGCGGAAAAGCACTTAAATGATGTTTCTCCTCCAAAGTAGACTTCTGATGAACCAAGGTTTGAAAGGGAGGAACCTGGACCGTCTTATTCCTATTTGCTCAAAAGCTTCCGAGCTATGATTGAAACTTGTAAGATTCTTACTCTGTATTTATTGAAAGAAATGCGTACTCTGTTATTTACTTGGAAAGGAAAATAATGATGTATTGTGTCAAATATTTCTTTATGATGAAATGTTGCAATAGAATGAAAAGAAAAGTTTATTTACTTTGTCATTATGTATGTATTTCCTTGTATTTCATTTGTGAAAGTAGAAATTTTTTTATTTACCCAGTTTGGGGGTTGTTACAGAGGTCGCAAATTCCCATTGCTTTGGACTCACCACCACGAGGCATTGCCACGGCACAATCTCGTTCTTCCAATATTCAAGGGGCCTATGTTCCTCCTCCCAGCGATGCTAGCCGAGATTCTATCTGGCTGGAAAGCTTGCTTGGAAGGAAAAGGAAGAGACCTTCTTATTAGCTTGACTTAACTGAGTTCCACCATGTCCCACGAGACATGCCAGCAAAGAAGTTGAAGAAGCAGACACATGCAGAGAGGAATGAAGAGAACGAGATTGTCATAGAGACTGCTGCCCCACCTGAAGATAAAGACACAATGTGAGGGTTGAGGATTTCACGCTTTCAAAGGTGAACCTTGGAAAGACCACTCGACAGGTGGAGGCAGACCTTCTCGGAATCGCCTCAATGCGTGTCAAGGAAAGAATGACAAAGGATGGACAAGACAAAGCAGCCTTAAAGGCTGAAAATCGTCAACTAAGACTATACATTTCTAGCTTGATGCACGACACTCCCAACTCCTCGGCCTTGCCTCAAGGACTACTGGATCTCCCAGCTAAAAGAAACCATCATCAATTGATCACATACGGCAAACACTTGAGACATCAAGTGGATGAGTTTGTCATCAGAGGACGGTATGTATTAGCAGAAGCATATCAGCTGAGAGACAGAGCACATGGTCTTCGATCAGAAATCCAGCAATCAGATTTGAAGGCAGCTCAAGAGAGGCCAAGAGAGGAAGCAATAGTTGCTGATCTACATCACGCATACCAATCAATTACAACCACTGAGAACAAACGCCATCTCTTTGAGTGGAAAGAACAATTGGCATACAAGGTGAGAGCCTACGATGCCAATTCAGTGGAGTTGATTGACTATAGAGGCTTTGTCTCTAATATTATCAACTTTGCAAGAACGTTGGTAATATCCTTCCCTCAGTTAGAATATTAGCATGAAGGAGGGGAATAAGTTGAGCTTGAAACGGTACAGAGACGGTTTCAAGACGTCATCCGTGGTTCATTCATTGAAGATCCCAATGGTTGCAAATTAGCCAAAATTGCAGCCATATTTATCCAGTTGGATGAAGCATTGCCCAATGCATAAACTATCAACAGCAGCTTGTGACAGGTGAAGAAATGCTTAGACGCCACACAGTCATCTTGAGAAGCACTAATTGCCCGGAGGCCAAAGAGGTAAACGACTGGATTGAGACTTTGTTGACCAATGGTGAAGAGGTGTAAAGCACCAAGGAAGGACATCCTACCCTCCAAATAGCAATAAATACAACTGAAGTCAACTTGATGCCCCTTTCCAAGTTAACTCCAGATCTCCACAAATCATGCATGTCAGATCCCACTAATCTAGGATGTCTAATTGACTCCCGTGATTTATGGATCTCAAATCTCCTTAAAAGGTGGATGTCTATTTGGAGACACATTTGTAATTTTAGTTCACTTTTAGTTAGGTGTCAGTCAACTGAGGTAGACTCCCAGTTTGACTTTTGTTTAGTTTCACTTAACTGAAGTAGATTTCCAGTTAACTGCTTACTCACCTACTTTTAGACATAGGAATAAATCTTGTTGATTGGCAAGAACTGATTGTTAACTCAAGGAGATTTTAGGGTTGCCTACTCCTTTGAGTTTCTATAAATATAGGTCTTGGGCTCATTATTTGTTTAACCTTTATTTTCTAAGCAAAATTGTTGTGCCATTGTTGCCAGAGTTAGCTTGTTCATATCTGTTCACTCCTAGATGAGAGTTCGTTGGTTGATCGTAATTGTGCATGATTTCGTCCCTTTGTTGTCCCGACCTTTGTAATTCTTTGGAGAAAGCTTGAAGAAATAAATCAGATGGTGCATGCTTGCTTGATCTAGATACTTGAGTCTATTCAAAGTCTTGTTTTAAATAGTGTATTGTTTCAATCTCCTCCTTGGACAGGTGTCGTCGCCTCCTTGGATATTTGTCATTGATCATTATAGTATGATGTTGTCTAATGATTTGTCTTTCAGCCTACACTTTGGACAGGTGTCGTCACCTCCTTGGGAATCCTGTTAGTCAGGTCATCGTACCTTGTTGTTTCCAATGAGTTGTTTCCAAGCCTACACCTCGAACAGGGGTTCCTCCTCCTTGGCAAGTCTCAGATCCAATTTACCGTAAAAGAGTGTTTACTTGTATCGAGCCTTATCTTGGTATATATTTGAGAGTTCAGAGCCTTGACCATATTCCACTGAGACGGAGGGTTCAACTAATCCAACCCATCCATTTCGCTCCTACGCCCTCATGCTCTATTTATCTTGAGGAGGTAGGATAGTCTAGAAGCTAGTTAGTCGTAGTTAAGATCTGCGGAAACCAAAGAAAAAGCTTAGCTACAACACATTGTGTTTATGAACCCTTATGACCTGTCGCTGAGTAAAAAAGATAGGAACCTTAGTGCACCCTATTTTTACATAGAAAATCAGCAAAGAGAGATCTTCCTCTCTATAATTCGAAGAGCATGTACTATCACACTTGCAATAGCTGTCTGTTTCCAATAAGCACTCCAGAGGTGCTAATTGATACGCCAACACAGTGGATGTTCCTCCCATAGGAGAGAAAAGAGAGGTCTATGTGACCCCCCAAAAAAATGTGAAGTAATGAACTCCATGTGAGGAAATGCTTCCTCCCAAAATTGATAGGAGAAGAGAAACCATGCAGCCTCTCCTCAAAATGATGCCTATAGTGTTGGTAGATACTCTACACTAGATGCTGAAAATGATCTACAATCGTTGAACAACATTTCTCCCCTTGGGAAGAAACAACACCACAAATATGTGCAAAATGACTTCCCATTCTGGATAGAATATGCAGGAAGTAAGATCAATGTCTCTGAATTCTGCACATGATCGAAAGATTGAAATGATGCCAATGATGCCTTTGAAGGATGCTCAAAGATCTCCAAGCCAATGCTACACTGTAAAATATGCTAATAAAATGGATCAAGTACCATATAGGATTCAAGAACAGGGACCACGGATGTATGGGAATAGCTAGATCGATGAGAATCTAGTACTACTGAAAATGATGTCAAACTTGATGATGACTAAGTTGGATAGGTCAACTCATGAATGTTTGCACAATGTGTCACGATAGAAATTGATGTAGACAAGACAAGAGCAATATCCAAAGATGGCAATGGTGATGCAACTTCATCAAAGCTAACATCATAGAGGAGATGAATGTCCTCAGTAGTATCATCCAAATCTGTAAGGTGGGATTCTACAAACAAAAATGTGATGTTTGGTAGATATGCATCCAAATGTGGTGGATCTGTGTAATGTCCCCTAGTTTAATAATCCTAGAAAAGCATAAGAACCGTATTAAGACCTGTAATGAATTTTATACAAACATAATTTAACTCAGGAAAATTGGTTTAAATCCTATTTCATGTAAAACACAAAATTCAATGTTTATTTCTTTCAGCTTACATAATTTAAGAAAGAGACAAATAACTATGTTGTCAACTAGGGTATTACTGTTTTCAACATGAAAGATTGCTCACTTCTTAACAGCATAGACCTTTGCCCTATTTCTCTCACTAACCTTGTGGGAGGGTAGATTTAATGTGCCAAGGGTGTGTGCACCATCTTGAGTTGGACACCCTCAAGGATTAGTTACTCGTCTTGGGCTTCGTCCAACATTGGGTAGATTTACCCGCCTTTCCCTTCCACACACTCCCTACCCTCATCAAGCGTTACAACAGAGTTTTTGGTCGAGGTCTATCTTACAAGATAAAAACCATAATCGTTTGTTGAGACACAATAATTGCTGCAAGCATCATTATAGTGTATTTGTACCACATAAATATTCTACATGTATTTGATCTTGATTTAATAATCATATTACCTGAACTTTTATACGTATATATTTATATATTCATATGCAATCATATTTACTTACTCTCATTGATGTATTTCTGAACTTACACTCACCCCCAATGACCTTTTATAATTTCTGAATCTGCCTTTATTCCTTTATTAGACTGCTCCAATCTGTTCTTCTTACCCTCATCTCAAATCTGCACCAATCTTGACTAATTTGAGGCAACCTCTATGATGAACTGTAAATCTGTACCATTCCTTTTCTTCTCCCCCCTTTAAACCCACATATCCTCCACTTTTATATCTTCTCAATCCAAGTAATGGACATGACCCTTCACAAAGAATACCACCTGCCACATGAGATGCGACGCTTGATTTCTGCCCTTCCATAACATTTAATTCTAGATTATTTAAATACCTTTAATCACACCTCTTAACACCATATAATTTTGATCACTACTAATTAATATATAATCTGGGTCGATGTATTTAGCTGTTGCCCCTTCTTATCCTCTTATATATAAATCGATGTATTATTTCCTTCATTAACACACACCCTTTTATTCAATTGTTGCTTTATTTCTTATTGACTATCAATATTTAATTAACATTAAGTCTTTCCTGAAATCATCATTTCTCCTTGAGATGTTTGTTGCTTTAGATCTTTTTATTCATCACCCCCAGTGGGTGTCGGGATTTTCTTCTAATTTCCGACAGTTAGCAATATAAGAGCATTTGAATATTAGTATGCGATCTACAGAAAGGTGTGGTAATCATTATTTAGTGAAGGCTGGATACATTCATGTGTGAGTCACCAATGATAAAGTCCTTATTGGTTAAACACCAATTGATAGTGTCGCCCTTGTATGGGTGATCTAAGGGTTCGATGTGGACCATCGAATACTGCCAATCCACATACAGTAATGTGTTGCGTGAGCATCATATAACGTGAGGAGATATTTGTAGGTCAATTGATTTATATGATGGAATAATATTTGCAATATTAGTCGATATACCTATAATAATTGTTGCCATTCCTTGACGGGTTAGAATAATTCACTTAATCACTTCATATTATAATCGTTGGTCAAATATGATACATTCCAAAACCATAATGGGTTCTTGTAGGCACATTTCACCAATGCCTTTAATTATGTTTGTTTGCGAATATATGATTCACTTGTTTGTTCAATCTCAGGCATAGATGAATTTATTTACTAATGATATTAATATCTTTGTGAATATCTTATGATTATAATAGTAACAATTTAATTAGTTCTGTCTATTATTATTATTATAATAATGGTTTCATAATTATGATGTTATCTACGATAATCATAATTATATCAACATTTGAATTTCAATTTATTTACACTTACATTTTTGATATATTATTTTATTTATTTGTGTTTCAATATCACGTATTTCGGGGACATGACAATCTGGAACAACAATAGCAATGTCTTGATGCAAAGAATCATTGGAACTCATGGATGAATCAATACTAGATTTAGATGTAGCAACAGGTGAGATGAGACATGAGATATTAATGCAAGCCATGCAACTACATTGTTCATCCCCAAATGGTGGTGTCTCACAAGATATCTTAGTGAGATTGTATGGTTTTTTTGCAAGTGCTAGAATTAGATGATCAGGTAAGGCAATACCATTATCGAGAAAAAGTTGCTTCATTTCAGCACTTTGACGTTGAAGACAATCTTTTGTTGTATGCCTTTTCATCCTACAATATCCACATTGGATTTTCAATTTATTAAGAGGATTACAAAGAATAGTCAAATAGAAGGGATTTAGTGTGAGAGACATGATCACATGAACAAACAAACTCAAAAGCAAAAACACCTAGATTGCCCCCTTGATTCAAAAATCCCCCTAAGAATGATTAGTGTTGATTGTAGCCTCCCCCGCCCCCCCCAACAATGTGCAA
The DNA here is from genome assembly GCA_007115665.2 of Sequoiadendron giganteum. Taxonomy (NCBI): domain Eukaryota; kingdom Viridiplantae; phylum Streptophyta; class Pinopsida; order Cupressales; family Cupressaceae; genus Sequoiadendron; species Sequoiadendron giganteum. The sequence goes on from CM021103.1 coordinate 557,003,997, forward strand.
GAGAATTACAACTTGTGTGAAGTTTGGATGCCAAATGGGCAAACCAAATTTTAAATTACAAGTAAATTTGAATTCCTCGCAAAAATTTGGTATGCCTCAAAAACAGTTTGCAAAATTTCAATAACCGGGGTGAAAGTTATGCCCCGTCGAAATTTACTTACAATTATGACTTCAAAGGATTAAAAATGCAATAAAAATAGCACGATTTCCAAAACATCTCGACGTCAAACTGTTTGTCTCGAAAAGAACTTTTTGTCGACTATTCACACTTGAAAAAATACCCTCCCATTTGCAAGTTATGGCTAAGAAAAACATCCCACCCTTTACAAGCTTTACGAAAGTAATCTAACAGTCAAACTTTCCTACTAGCATAAAATGTTACAAGTTATCTAGACCGTGAGCTAACCACTAAAGAGTGATAGTAGATGTTTGAGGAAAATAATTGACCTTTTCCTTAACATAAAAGACTACAGTCACTAGAAAGATAACATTAAATATTAATTTGGTACATAAACATAAAAAGTTAAAAAATGCCAAACAAATCTCTTGACCAAATCTGCTATTTGAAAGGAAGGAGTCGAGCCACTAGGCTAACCGCATGGGCGTAGTTCACCAAATATTTGGTAGGATACGGCGTCAATGGTGGAGGGTGCACAATGGCCGCGTGGGAGAGGTTTGACCGAGCACAGAGGACTTAGGCGTGAAGAGGGCACAAGTGTAGAGCCGCATGGAGGTGTGAAGATCTAGGTGTTGGATTTATAGCCATGCGTGAGAAATACCTCCATCAACTTCCCTTCAACGACCACAATAATCTTATATGATGCAAAAGGTATGTATGCGCGTTGTAACTGTGTGAAGAGGAGACCGTGTGAGGGTGTTGGACTGTGTATGGCGCTAGAGAATTGTGTGCAGGTCGAGTTGTTGAATGCCTCTGTTGGAAAATTGCGGGCCAAACTTTCGCCTAATATAACTGTTGATCGAAATTTACGAAATCAAACGTATTTTTTTGATTCTCAAGCCTTTTTGACATAATGGCAGTGTTTGTTTGCCTCCATGGCACTCCATTGATAGGGCTATGTGCGGGAATCACTTTGATGTGGGAAGGAATGTACTCTCATAGCTCTGATACCATGTTGGAGAATGCCAAGATCAAAAAGTGCAAATTGATAACCTTCCACAAGTGAAACGATGAACACAATAGGATGTTTATCATATAATGTAAAGAGTGTATAATGCAATGAGGAACCTTGCATATAGAGGCAAGATAGATGAAGGTAGGACTAAACAACTGACTATCTTATGTGAATGATATTGTGCAATTGATATTATTGTGGTTGTTAGTTTAAAAGGTAAAATATTGGATTATATTGATTCACCCCCCGCCTCAATATAATCATGTGCTCTTCAAAATGGTTGAAACTCCTCCTCTTGGCAACTCACCATTTGAAGCAAAGAACGAAGGTCTACAAATTGTGCACTATTGGTACTCAACACTTGACTCTTTCCTCTTCAGCATCTACACAACTAGGGGTGTCTTCTCCCCCAGCTCCTCAGCAATGATAGTTGGTGAATGTAGTTATGACTCATCGATTAATTGAAGTAGTTTTCCATAGTTGCCGATGGTTGAAATTCCTTGGCAACCATTGGAAAGTTGATATACTTGTCTTGTAGTAGAGTTAAGGGGCCAGATTATTGTAACATCATTCACTTCCCCATTTCTGTATAAGAGCATTAAAGCATTGAATGAATAAAAGAATTGTTATATCTTCTAGAGCATAATGTTATTCTCATGTGAACCAATCTTGTATGTATAATTCAGTTTACTGTGCTTTAGTAATTGTATATTCGTAGAGCAAGTAAACACATACCACCACACAAGCACCTAGTCATCTATAGACTATATATACCTACATTACCATGGCCTTTAATTAAACCATTATTTTAGATAGTTAGATATAGACTTCCAAATTGTGTCTCCAAGCAGCCAGATTAATCTCTATCCAACAAAAGTGTGAACTGTGGTGACCACAATTGTACTATCTAAAGTGCCATTAAATCTCATCATTGTTGCTTCTGTAACAATGCCACAAATACACTCACCATTTTTCACAAAATTAGTTTCAAATACCTGCTGTATAGGTGACTCAGAAGTTATCTCAAAACCAAGTCATCACATAAAAATCACATCTCAAATATAGCAAATGAAAATCCTTTAAAATCACCTTAGTACATAAGGTGCAAGGATATAATCCATCAATCAAGGAAATATATGCATATTCTTAAAACTGACACAAATGTGAAATGTATGAGGAAATATAACCATCATTTCTGTAAGTTAATTGTGACTTTCATGGGAATGCAAGAACCTATAAACCTTTAAAATGTCCCCAACATGCAAATGCAACATAGAGTAAATAACAAAGCTACATCATGCAGCAGTAGAGAATGTCGAAGTTAGACCAGGAAAGCTTCACTAGGATAGTCAACAGTTGAAGAGTCCAAAACATAAAGCTCTAGAGGATGGAACACTATGTTTTCAGCTAGAAGATTTGCAGGCCATAATCTCATAACAAGAATTTCTTGAACTCGGTTTAGGGCCAGGATTACTATCCAATCACATGATATTGGCCATATAAGAAATGACCGCTCATACGAATTGGTCATTGAAGGAATGAATCAAATATTAGATTCTATATGTGGTTAATACCAAAAAATGGTATCCAAAGTGAATATTATGCTAGCAGTAAAATAGGCCATTTTCATCCCAAAATAAGGGATTGGCATTTTCAAGAATTTTGATGTATAATTTTCTTATTCTATGAAAATGGGAGTTCACATATATCATCTTGCGATTAATTGTAGGTAAAAGAAAGAACTTAAGTATTCTGCATGATAAATTTATAAATACAAGTTTACTTCGTGTTGGAAAAATACTTAATTCATTACTTAAGGTGTCATAGGAATAAGGTTTTTACCCATGTCACTAGGCCTATCTGTTCCTTCTGTTCAGATGAGGAGCCGGTCATGCTAGTAGTACGGATTATAGCTTCCCTCGCAGAAATGATTTCAAACAGGACAACTCCAAATGAATACACATCAACTTTTGGTGACACGTCTCCAAAACGAGCATATCTGTAACAGAACATGAAAATTGAAAAGGTTAATGAAATAATATTTTAGAACACACAAAGTAGAGTCTAGAAATGTGTCCTGTTTCCTTGACAAGATTAATGATGTAAAAGCAGTCATAGAAATCAAATTGTTAGTACTTATGAGCTATCGAACTCCAAAAATGTTTTCAATTTATGGTTTTTAATTGTAGATGAATTTCAAAATGATTTTTGTACTATCAACTGAAAGTGCTCACAAATTTCTTTGGAGTTTGGTGGAACAAAATCCAGTTTCACAGATGGAAGTAGTTCTCAAGGGAATAATGCACAACTAATAAGGAAATTTTGGATTATTATAAAAAGATATATAATACCATCAAGTTTTTAAAAGCTAACTTGTATGCAAGTATTGATAAAAAGAAAAACATTTGACAATATAATTAAGTACAAATTTTCTGCAAGTTTTTGGGCAATACAATACATTTCTTTAAATGGCATCAGTTCCTTGGAAACAAAACACAAACTTTGGAATTTCGGGAAAACCAAAACAGAGAATATTGTGAACACATATTTTCAACAAATTACGAAAGGTCAATATAATTCAAAAAGTATAATTGGGTTAGCATTTTAACTTGTCTTTTGCAAGACAACACAAAACATAACAGTGTTTAAAGACAAACCTCTCTTCAAATTATGAGGGGAAAATCCTTGAGATTTAAACAAAGCTAAACTAACCCTAGACAGCAAACTATAGACAAGATATACAGATATCAACACTACTCAATATCTTCTTGGGGGTTTTATATTAATGAAATGACTAGTGCCTATGTTTTCACTCATATACAATGACCAATTGATAATAGTCATCTCTTGCAAGCAAGATTTTATAGATTTTAAGGATGAAACAACTAATCTAAACACAATATCAACACCTTTCTACTGATTAAAAACAAAGATCAACATTTAAATACACACAATAATTGGAAATAACAAGACAAAGAAACACTTAATTCAAAGAATTCAACAATAAGTTGTATACAAAGCCACAACCTAGGTACAAAGATAACCTTAATAAAAGCTTGATGGTAAAATCTACTTTCAATTTTGTTGCCCTTTCAATTAGCACCTCTAGAGTGCTTATTGGAAACGGACAGCTATTGCAAGTGTTATAGTACTGCTCTTCAAATTATAGAGAGGAAGATCTCTCTTTGCTGATGTTTGTTGTACCCAAACCGAAATTTTTGCTTCATTAAGGCATTTTGCTTAAAATGGTCTAAACCTTGTAAAAGTGGGGTCAAAACTCAGTTTTTGGGCAAATAAAGTATGGGCTTTTAGTCAGTGTGATGCCAGGAAGATACTGGCAAAATTTGAAAATTTTGAAAATTAGGGTTTCTGAAGTCTATTTTTAGCCCGAAACCCTAAAAAATAAGAGCTTGTCAGAATTAGCTGAAATTAATTTTGATTGGCTTATTTCACATCACGATCACAGTGGTGAAGTCAGTTTCAGTTAAAAGTCAGTTTAAAGTTGGTGGGTAGTTATAACTTTTTCAGGAGAAAAGTTAGGACCTCTGAGGTCATTAATGGCAGTTGGCCAGTACCAGGTGTTAATATCTAAGCCTGAAACTCAAAGAAGAACACTCTACGATGAAAGATGTTGAAAATTATGCTTTTTGACGGAGGAGATTTTCAACGAGGTAAAAGTATTGTGAAATTGGCTAAGTCTGGATTGAAAATATTCTAAGTCTGGAGTTCAAAAGCGCCACTCTCAGCTAGGGGCGCCCATCATTATGGAAGCTGTATTCAACTTTTTGTGAGATTTTCTACCAAGATGATTTCTTTAGTTTCCTGATAGCTTCACAATGAGCTAGCCAGCCAGTCCGACGGAGGAGTAAAACGCTTGAAAACGAAAATTCAATATAGAACGAGGGAAATGCAAAGTAGATGACTTTGAAGAGAAAAAGCGCCCCTGGAGGCCAGGGGCGCCCATCTTTTGGAAGATTCAGATGAAGTCTTTTGATCAAGTGACACCCAGGAAGTTTGTTTCTATTTTTGGTCCAGCTCCGCGACGCATCTGTCAGCAGGTGAATCTGAGTTGCCGAGTTGCCGCCATCAGTGGTCAAACTTGAGGTTCCAGACTTGATCAGAAACTATTCAGAAAGGACAAAAGCGCCCCTGGAGGCCAGGGGCGCCCAAGGTTTTAAGACCTTTAATGAAATCTGTTTGATGATTTTAGATACTCATCTCGTTCGTGTCAGCTTCAGCTTTTCGTTCCCTGTCTCAGCCGATTCAGAAGATGTCTTGGCAATCCGCAGTCGGAAGTTGAGTAATTTTTGCCAGTTGAAGTAATGGATGACATTGGTTGGGAAAAGCGCCCCTGGAGGCCAGGGGCGCCCATGATTTAGGAAGGTTAAATGATGTTTTTATACAAAGTGTTCATCAGGAGCCTTTGCTCAGAATTCAGTCTGCTCCGCAGTGAGCCAGTTGGCACGTTCTGAAGTTTTGTCAAATACCGGGAAACGCCAAGTGAAATATGGTCAAGTTATCAGTGAAAATGATGAAAATGCCTGAAAATATTCTAACACTGAGGTCAAAAGCGCCCCTGGAGGCCAGGGGCGCCCATCTTTTTGAAGCCTCAGATGGTTGAATTTTGAATTGCCACCTCAAGGAATCCTCTTGTCAGATTTGGTCCTGCTCTTCATCGAGATTGTCAGCCAGTTGATCCGACGTGACAGTCAACCAGAATCAGTGATCGAACATGAGCTTCGTTTGAGGTTTTAGATTCTAAATTTTCAAAAAATGTCTAAGGAAGGAAGGACGCCTAAAGTCAAAGGTTGACTTTTCAAAATTCAAAAATAGAAGTGTGCATGGGAAGAGTTTTCAATTTGCCAAATTTGGATCTTCAGTTAAACTCTTTTTCAGGTCGAATTCTATTGAACCTATTTTTAGTCATAACTGGCTAAACTTAGTTTGCCTGCACTAGTTAACTGAATCTTCAAGATGGCTCCCTAATTTGGGGTTGTTCTACATCCAGTTAACTGAGTTTGAAGCCAAATATAGGCCATGCGTGAGTTTTGAAGCACCAGTTGTACTTCAAGTGCCATTTCCAATGCTGGACATGCATTTCACACGCCTTAGAAGATATTTTTCTATATTTTTACTAGTGGCGTCCATTATTCTTCATCAGAGTTGACATGAAACATCTTTTTTTGAGCATAGAATTGATCTGCAGGTGCTACAGGTGTCAGATTTCAGTGTTCTTCGTAGCTACAGATTCAGATTGTTCAAGGGAAGATTATTTCAAACTTCGTTTTCCATTTGCATGCAGGTTTTATCAATTCTACTTCAAGCATAGGCGAATTTGAAGAAGAGAGAAAACAAAAAAAAATAAAACTTCTATTCTTCTGTCTTACTTTCTTCTATTCTCGTCTTAGGTTTTCTTCGCATGTCAAAGAAAATGATAGATTTTTCAGAAAAGCATCATCTGGGTTCGAGTATTTCAGCATCAACAACAATACCCATGTCTTAGATTATTTTGCGAAAATTGCCCCGCTGCCTCTTTTCTAGAAGCACTGTGCTTTTTTCCAGAATTCTCTTTGCATGTGGGCCTAAATCACATTTTTCCGAATTTCTGACGTTGTGGGCCATCTTAGAATTTGATTATGCACAAAACCCACGTCTCAGAATATTTTGTGAAAATTGCCCTTCAACAAGCTATTTTTAGCCTTATCTAGAGTGATTTTTGGTTTTCCAGAGAAGTTGTCAAAACGTAGCTGTGTTCACAATCAACAGGCAAGTTTTTCCGGATGTAGTTCACACAAATCGAATTCAAGACGATGTCAGTCTTAATTCATGATTTCATCAGAAAAGCTGACATTGATTTGTATCAAGCGCATCAGAAAGGTTGACAAGCGTAGTCACTCAAGTCCACATGGTTTTATGCCTCGTATAGCTGATTGTCTTCCAAGGCCAGTTTAGAGGGTTGATAAGCATGAAAAACATGAGAAACATCAAGCTGCAGAAGAAATAGTGGCCATCACTTCAGTTTACAGAGCCGCCAGAGTTACCAACCAATGAAGGGCCAGTTTAAGTATGCAGAGGTTTTCGGTTTTGCTTGAGTTACTAACTAGCAGTTGATTGACAGTTGAGACATGTGATGACCTCTAGATGGTGATGCAGTTACTAACCTCGTGGAGGGGATACTTGCTCGAGATCAGGGTCAGTGAACTTCAGTTCAAGGCATCCCACCTTTTCCAAGATAGACATTAGACACAGGAGTTAAACTCGAGGCTTCTTTCCGAGTTAACTTGCTGTTATACATTGCATGCAAGTCTTTCTTGGAAACATCTACGTACACTTGGAGATTAGATTAGATTTTTCAGTTAACTGATGATAGCATTCCAGTTAACTTGCTTTCAATAAGGACGTGCATGCTTGCACATTGTCCATTTAGATTAGATGTTTCAGTTAACTGATGATAGTTTCCCAGTTAACTGTATAGTTTCATTCAATTAGGGTTTAAGAATAAGATCTTGCATGTCTTGCAAGACTGTAGTTGACTCAAGGTGATTTTAGGGTTGCCTACACCTTGAAGTCTATAAATAAGAGCTTTTAGCTCATTTGTAATTAGCTTTTCCTGGTGATAGAGAATTGTTGCGTTGTCGGCAACATGCCTATTCTCAAGATTGGTTCACCCTTGTAAATTAGAACTTTTGCTTGATAGCATACATGCTGCGCCTACCTTGCCTGTAGTATTGCTATTATTGTATCTGTTCAAAGAGTAATTGCTGTTATAATAAATTGTTGCGCCTACCTTGCCTTCATGTTATTGTTATGGTGTTTATTCGACCTTAGTTAAATGGGGTTGTTGGTTTGATCGTTATTGCATGCGTGTTGCGTCTATACAATCTACTGTCCCAGTTGCTTACCTTTTTGTTTTGTTTATTATAAGCCTATTCAGGAGAGCAAATAGTTGCGCCTACCTTGCCTTCATGTTGCGAAACTGTACTCAAAGCTTATCGTATGATGTGTGTTATAGTAGACTCATTCAGCCAAGCAGATAGTTGCGCCTACCTTGCCTTCATGTTGTGAAGCTGTACCAGGTTTACCGTTCATTTTGTTTGTTTTAATAAACTTCTTCCCGGATTAGCAAATAGTTGCGCCTACCTTGCCTTCATGTTGTGAGCCCGCACCTGGAGTTTATCGTACAATACATTCCTGCTCCATTCCCTCATGCTCTGTTTCTTGAGGAAATTGGATAGATATTAAAGAAGTTAGCTTAGTTGTAGTTACATGATCTGCGAAACCAGAAAATACTTAGCTGCAACGTTCTAGGTTTTCTTAACCTTGTGCCTCTACCAGCTGAGAACAAAAAGATAGGACATTAGTTTAGTTTTCTATTTCATGCATTCCAGCACAACGAGGGAGCTTCCCCTCCTAATTTGAAGAGCACTCATTACGTAGTGTGCATAGCTGTCCGTACAAACTCACACTCCAGAGGTGTTAGTTCTTACGCCAACAGTTTTCTGGTGCCCACCATGGGGCACGAGGCAAGAAAACATTCAAGAAAGCTTCATGCTTTATGTCACGGGTATGACCATTTGGCGTCCTATTGCTCCAGTTCAACAACCAGGACTTACTCCGGCTGCCTTACAGCCGAATTTTGTACTAATTCAAGGCGAGCAGTCAAACATCATCAGTAGCTTGCGAAGTTTTATCTTTGAAAATCATACATCTACCACTCAGTGGAGAAACGTAGCTACTACTCTGGATAAAGAAGAAGAAAAGGCGAATCTTGCAGCAAGTAGACCAGTTTTGCCACCACCCGTGTGGGAATAAAGCAACCTGGCTTACCAAGTTTACTACAGAAGGAGGCGCAATCCTCCCATTCAAGAAGAGCCGCACTTCGAGGAGGTTCCTGAGCATTTTCTAGAAGGATTAAAAGAAGAATCTCCAGCCCCACCTGTCACAATGGGCGACAACGACAACAACAACAACAACAATGGCAATGGTCGGAACGGAAGGAACGTGAGACGTCCAACCCCACTACCTTGGGGCAATAACATTGGACCGTTGGCCTTACAAGGACATCATGAGCTGCCTAAGGGATCACGAAAGCACTTTCCTCGATTCCATGGCGATGGATCTAAGCATCCAGATGAACACATATCAGCATTCACAACGGCTTGTTCCGTTTTGCATGTTCCACATGAAGACATAGTTGTTCGTCTCTTTGTTGAGACCCTGGAAAGCAACGCATCAGACTGGTTTCATAATCTTGAACCTGGTCTTATCACAAGTTGGGCAGTCATGAGTGAGAAATTCTTGGCAAGGTTGCCGAGGATAATCACCAATTATTTGCACAGCTCTCAAACTCAAAAATGGAGCCTACTGAACCAATGAGGGAATTCATAGCAAGGTTTAACCGCCTTGTTACACGTCTTGCCCATACATTAAATCCATCTGATGAGATTTTGATGAGTAGCTTCATCAATGCACTACCATCAAAAATAGCCTTTCTCTTAAAGGGAAGTGAAGAAGTAGATCTACAACTCACTCAAGAGGAAGCTATCAAAATTGAAGATAATATGATTACGACGGGCAAGATGAGGAATGATTCAATCAGACCGCTTGTTCAAGCGTCTGCTGATCCGCTACTTCAGAAGGTAGCCAACGAGGTGACCATTCTCAAGAGGCAGTCACCCGCACAAGGGCAGCAAGCACTGCCTACACAACAGTCATATCAACCGCCATATCAACCTCAACAGCCATACCAGCCGAAGAGGAATAACTTTCAGCCTTTCAACAACTACAAATCAAAGTTTCCGCAAGGACAACAAAGACCGCATGTTGAAGCTAAGAAGTCTACAGCTTATTGCACTTTCCATGATACAGTTGAACACAACGGATCTACATGTCCGGAAAATCAAAGAATGAGTCAACTCATGGGATTTGCTGAGGCTACTCCTAGTTCAAGTTTCGTACCTTCACCAAATACAAATGTTGTCTCACCACAGACAGGCAACTTTGATGGCGACTCCGCAACGGGATATTTTGATAGAGAACCCGTTAATGAACAACAACAACAACAACAAGAAGAAGACTACTGCCGATACTCTCTTGCAGTCAATCATGAGAATATCTCATCACCTGTGTTTACACGTGCACAACACTTCAAAGCACAGAAAGAAGAAGAGGAAAAGCGGAAGTCTGATGAAAAAGGAAAGGAAGTGGCTTCCACTTCCAATCAAAGGTCTTCACAAGTAAACACCGTGTCGGTTGTTCAGGATCCATCCTCGGCAAACTTCGACATTGTGTCTTCCATGATGAAGACGAAGGTACAAATTTCACAACTGGAGTATCTTCAGGATCATCCAGAGCAATTGGAAAGAATCCTCAAGGTGGTAAAGAAGAAGGCTGTAATTCAGCCTACATTACTTGAATCCTCTGTTCCAGCAGAAGACAAGCCAAAGCCATTCTATATATCTTTGTATATAGGAGGTTTTAAACTCAGCAATTGCATCATAGATAGCGGAGCGTCGGACAACGTCATGCCTTTACAAATCATGAACGCGTTGGGACTTTCGTGCACCGAAACCAAGGAAAAGTGTTATTCACTTGAATCAAAGTCGGTGCCGTTGGTTGGTCAACTAAAAGATGCGCAAGTAAGGCTAGCATCTTGTCCAGAAAAGAAGATTATGATGACTATCTTGATTGCTGACATTCCTACAAGTTACGGGATGTTGCTCAGTAGGAGTTTTTGCAAGGATCTTGGAGGAGAAATTTTGTTGGATTGGTCGTTCGCAACAATTCCATTGAAGAAGGGAACATTCAAGCTGGAGCCTGAGGTGAAATCAAAGTTTACGGTAGTAAAGTCCCAGTTTCCGGATGCACAAGTGTTATATCAAGACATGGGACCAGGGACATATGCTATGATATTTGATGTCAATGAAGATTGTCAAAATTTTGCACTTTCCACGACTACATCACATAAAGAATCAAAGATGTGGAGGATGCAGTTTGATGGCAGTTGTTCAATGTCAGGATCAGGATCAGGAGCGGGAGTAGTAATCATCTCTCTCAAAGGTTGCTTATATCCATTCGCATATAGGTTGCAATTTCAATGTACCAATAATACTGCAGAGTACGAGGCGCTTTTATTGGGTCTCAAAAATGTGAAGGATATGGGGATCAAATTACTTAGAGTTGAAGGAGATGCAGAGCTCATTGTCAAGCAAGTCAGGGAGCAGTTTCAAGTTAGAAAGAATCGCCTTCAATCCTATAGACAGAGGGTGTGGAATGCCATCGACTAGTTCGATGCTTTTGACATCCAATATATTCCAAGAACAGACAATAGCAGAGCCGATGCCCTTGCAGTGTCAGCCGCTCTTTTCATGCCGCATTCTGACTTTCGTTAGAATTATTTTGCTATTGAGCTGATCTACAGGCCAGCTGTACCAGATAATGCAGACAACTGGCAAATCTTTGATGACGACGATGACATCAAAGAGTTTCTCGTTATGGGAGACAACTACAAAGAATTGTTCTTTGAAGGGAATCCTATTCCTTTCAAAGAGTCAATTGCTGAAGACTCTGAAGCTACAGAATCCGGAATCATACAACTGAAAGGAAATCAGATTCCTAAGGGTTTCATATCTTTAGAGGATATTTTTGACCGGCATGACCGTTTCATCCACAATCAGAAGATGTCGGGTGTTAATACTTCTGCTGAACATTTCCAAGTGAACATCGGCACCGAAGACAAACCTCGGTTTGTGAATCTAGGCAAGTGTTGTACTACAGAAGAAGCTGAGAAGTTTACCGCCTTGTTCAAACAATACAAGGATGTATTTGCCTGGTCATATGAAGACTTGAAAGTCTTCACACCCATAGAATTGTCACATACAATTCCTCTAAAGTCTGATGTTAAGCCTTTCAGGCAAAAACAGAGACATTACAATCCGCGGATTCAAGATACTATCTACGCGGAAATTCAGAAGATGGTGGATGCAAAGATAATTTATCCAATCCATCACTCCACCTGGGTGTCTAACATTGTTCCTGTGCGCAAAAAGAATGGAGAAATCAGAAATTTGCGTGGATTTCAGGAACTTGAATTTGTCGTCCTTGAAGGACAATTATCCCTTACCGATCATGGAGCATACATTGCAGACAGTCACCGGATCGGAGATGCTATCACTTCTTGATGGTTTTTCCGGTTACAATCAGATTGCAGTGGCCAAGGAAGAGCAGATCAAAACAGCTTTCACCACGCCGTGGGGAACGTTTGCTTATGAGAGAATGCCTTTCGGCCTTATCAACGCTGGTGCTACTTTTCAGAGAGCCATGGATTTGGCGTTTGGGGATCTAAAAAATAAAATAATAGTAATTTATCTAGATGACTTGACGGTTTTCTCAGATAAACGAAGCGATCACTTTTTGCACCTCGCAAAAGTTTTCGAAAGATGCAAGCATCATAGAATTTCATTGAATCCTAAGAAGACCATCTTCGCGGTAACGGAGGGCAAGTTACTTGGCCACATCATTTCCAAGGAGGGAACTAAAATTGACCCAAATCGGGTGGATTCAATCAAGAGCCTGTCTCTTCCTACAAGTAAGAAACAAGTGCATTCCTTCTTCGGTAAAGTCAACTTTATCTGAAGGTTTGTACCAGATTTTTCGGAGCTGACGAAGGAAATCTCAGCTATGATGAAAAAGACGTCCAATTTCATATGGACAGAAGAAGGTAGACAAGCCTTCATCAAAATCAAGGAAGCTATTGCTACCACACCAACGTTGGTTCGTCCTAACTTTCAGAAGGATTTCATCCTTTACTGTTATGCGTCGGAGCACACGTTGTCTGCAATATTGACTCAGAAGCTCAGTGAAGAAGGAGAATCTCCTATCGCATTCATGAGTACCAGTTTTAAAGATTGTGAATCGCGCTATTCTCAAATTGAGAAGAATGCGTATGCTGTCGTTAGAGCTGTCAAAAATTTCAGGTTCTATATCTTGAATTCACATACTACGGTGTTTGTCACCGATCCAGCAGTAAAAGGTGTGCTAACTCAACAGGAGATGGGCACGAAAAGAGGAAACTGGATCGCAAGAGTTCAAGAGTATGATCTGGAAATCAAGCCAACCAAGCTCGTTCGTGGGCAAGGTCTTTGTCGATTATTGGCAGAAGATGGTGATGAAAAGAAGAAAAGCAATAGTGGAACTGAACCTGAACCAAAAGAGGACCTTCCTTTGGTCCTATTAGTTGATTCTGCGGAAGAATGGTACACAACCTTGTGGTATTATTCGACTTATGGAGAATGTCCACGTCACATGGACAAACAGCAGAAGAGAACATTGAAGCTGAAAGCACAGAACTTTGTGCTTGTCAATAACGTTTTGTACAAGCGTGGCCTTGACGGAACTTTCCTTTTATGCGTCGGTAGAGACCAGCAACAGAGATTGTTGGATGCTTTTCACAATCAAGCATGCGGTGGTCACTTCTCATCGAGGGTTACTGCATTCAAGATCCTACGAGCACGGTTCTATTGGCCAACCATGTTTCGTGACGCATATGAATGGGTGTATAGATGTCAGTCTTGTCAGCAATTTGTTGGTAAAGTCAGATTGGCAGCTACTCCACTCAAGCCAGTTATCATTGATGCCCCATTTCAGCAATGGGGTATTGATTTCATAGGTCCCATCAACCCACATTCTAGCAAGGGGCATATTTATGTCCTTACAGCAACAGATTATTCCACAAAATGGGTTGAAGCGGTTCCTACCAAGCGAGCTACCTCGGAAGTTGTTTGTGACTTTTTAAAGGAAAACATCATTTCGCGCTTCGGGGTTCCTCACAAAATTGTGGCTGATAATGCAACAAGTTTCTCGTCAGAGGAGATACTTAATTTTTGTTTTGATCACGGCATCATGCTGTCACACTCATCAGATTATTACCCTCAAGGTAATGGAGAGGCCGAATCATCAAATAAGAATATAGTCACAATTGTGCGCAAGCTAGTTGACGCAAATCAGAAAGCTTGGCACAGGAAAATATATGATGCTCTTTGGGCTGATAGAATCACTCCCAAACGAGCTATCGACACTTCGCCTTTTATACTTTTGTATGGTACAGAAGCAATGTTACCCATTACATTGGAGTCGTCTGCCTTGCAGTTGGCATCTACAGTGGATGATGAAGAATTCAAAGATCCGATCGAAAGGAGGATTTGTACCTGATGAAGCTAGAGAAAGAAAGGGTGGAGGTTGTCGATAGGATCACTCAGCATCAAGAGCGAGTGAAGAAGATTTTTGATAAGAAAGCTCGTCCGCGAGATTTCGAGATCGGAGATCAAGTCCTGTTATGGGACAAAAGACATGAACCTAAAGGAATGCATGGTAAATTTGATTCCTTATGGTTAGGACCCTTCCAGATACATGAATCAAGGGGAGAGAACACATACATTCTCTCACATCAAGATGGAAGGCTTCTCCCGTTACCTTACAGCGGGCAATATCTCAAGCACTTCAACCCTCCGGGGGAGGAGTAATTTTTGTAAGTTTTATAAATACTTTTTATGCTTTATCGTAATGTTGTATTGTGTTTCCCCGTTCTGTGATGTTATGTCGTGTTTTAGGTGAATAAAATAGGTAGTCTTGTTGTAGGTGATTAGGATAGGTCCAAGTATATTAGGTGATTAGGAAAGAAAGTCTTGACTCCAATGCCCAATGTTAAAGTCACTGGTCTACGAAACCAAAGATTCCTAGATTCTCCTATGCCGTAAGTATCCGACATGGTCACCAGACGGAGCCTAATGTTGTACCCAAACCGAAATTTTTGCTTCATTAAGGCATTTTACTTAAAATGGTCTAAACCTTGTAAAAGTGGGGTCAAAACTCAGTTTTTGGGCAAATAAAGCATGGGCTTTTAGTCAGTGTGATGCCAGGAAGATACTGGCAAAATCTGAAAATTTTGAAAATTAGGGTTTCTAAAATCTATTTTTAGCCCGAAACCCTAAAAAATAGGAACTTGTCAGAATTGGCTGAAATTAATTTTGATTGGCTTATTTCACATCACAATCACAATGGTGAAGTCAGTTTCAATTAAAAGTCAGTTTAAGGCTGGTGGGTAGTTTTCACTTTTTCAAGAGAAAAGTTAGGATCTTCGGGGTCATCAATGGCAGTCGGCGAGTACCAGGTATCAATATCTAAGCCTGAAACTCAAAGAGGAATGCTCTACGATAAAAGATGTTGGAAATAATGCTTTTTGATGGAGGGGATTTTCAGATTGGCAAAAAGTGCTAAAATATTCTAAGTCTGGGAACTTTTCACTATGTAACGTAGTAGACACTTGCGCAATCAACGTGCAAATCAACTTTATAGTGTCCGTACATGTGAAAATGATGAAGTATAGTCATCCACACACCTCAGCAGTCACAACGCTTCGACATGGTCAACCGCAGGGATGGATACAGCGTTTGCAAAGCATAAAATGGTGAAAATCAATGAATTCAAAACAAATCCGCTCCCCTGTAGCCTAGGGGCGCCCTTCCATTTGAAGGTCAAGATTTGAGTGTTTTGGATAAAGGATACATTCATTATGTTCAGCTTTCCGATTAGCCATGAAGCAAGATTATCCGAGTTACAGAACTCCGGCAAATGAAGACAGAAGCAGAGGTTGCGAAGAGTGTTTTCATCAAGGAGGTAGTCTAGAGATGCAAATCCGCTCCCTTCTAGCCCAAGGGCGATTTTCTTTTTGAAGGCCCAGATCTAGATGCATATGTGTTTTGATGGTTTCAGTCTTTGCAGAATTAGTTTGGCTTTTCAACGAGCTATCAAGCGGAAGCGTATCCAGTACAGAAATCCGGTTATCAGCGGTAGAAGTGGAAATTGCAAGCAAGATACATGTCAGAAGAAATGAATTCAAAGCAAATCCGCTCCCCTGTAGCCCAGGGGCGATCCTGAATAAGACCTATTTGATGGATGAATTTGCAATTGAGGTCTTCCTGAGATCTCTTCCAGCTCAGTTCAGTTTTGCAGTGTATCCGTTCACAAGACGATCCGATGTTCTGAGTAACTGTGACAGAGGTCCTACCGAGCACGTAAAACAGAGGATGGTGAAGCGTAGCTACACAAAGCTGCACAGCTGTAGGCTAGGGGCGATTCTCCTTTAGGCCTGCCAGACGGGGTTATTTGCAATTACAGTCTTCACAAGACTTGTGTGCAATTACTCAAGCTATCCAACGAGTCTAGCCGACAGCCTCCGGGATTTGGCGAATGCTCGTACGTGCGAGGTCAAGATGATAATGCTGTAAAGAAGAGTTGATTGAAGGCAGTTCAAAAAATGACTAAGTGTAAGAATATTATTTTCTTTGAAAAAGGCGATTTTCTTTTAGAGGCCTTAAAAGCAATTTTCTGGCTTCGTCGTCTCCAAGAACATCTCTTGCAAGTTGACCAAACTGTACAGCAAGACAGACGGCACGCATATCGGAACATTCCAGTTCCCGGTATCAAGGGTCAAAGTATGGTGTTCAAATGAAAATCACACTTTTGTCAAAATGGTGTTTGAGCTATCACAGAATAGGGGCGCTCATTCTTTTGGGGTTCTTAATACAATTTTCAAATCCCTCATATACAGTCATTGGATGCAGAATACTTCTAGTCATGCAATGAATCCATTATTCAGTCAGTGGAGTTCATCATTCACCGTCAACGGCAGTTTGAAGCATCAGAAGGCAGAACGAAGAAATGACTAAGTCTGGAGTCAAAACATCAATTTAATCAGAGGCGCCTAATTTTCTAAGGTATCAGATGATGATTTTAGCAGTTGTTGTTCCCAGCAGACATTACATCCTTGTCATGCAAGCTTCGCAGTGGATATCTCAGCACGGTCGTAGGATCATTCAATCATCCGGAGATCAGAGTTGAACAGGGTCAGTTGTAACTTTGCAGTCAGCTACAAAATAGGAGATTCTCAAAAATCTCATAACTCTTGCAAATGGAAGCCTAAAAGACCAAAATTTGACTTTTTGGAATCAAGGAAGTGTGTTGAACACAGCAAGATGCTATTTTTGGCAAAAATTTAAAAAAAATATATTTTGCATGCAGAGCATTGAAAAGTGACGAATTTCTTCAAAGATAGATATTGGCGCCATTTTTAGTTCTTTGCATGCTTTGAAATTAAAATATTATTTTTAGTCTAAAGACTCAGAGACAGCAGCAGTTCAACTGGTAAAGGGCCAATCGGATTCCTTCTTCACAGTTAGGGTTTGAGCTTGCAATCTTGCTTTTGTAGTACAATTTTGCTCTAGTTATGCAAGCATGGCATTCATCATTTCATTCATCCAGCTTGAGCAGAGGTGAATTCTTTCCAGAGTTGGGCGAATTTCTTCAGCGGTCAGTTGTGAAGGTATAAAAAATATTCTTTTGCAGGTACAAGTCAAGATTCATCAGCAGAATTCAAGGCAGAGTGGCGATTTTGACAGAAGAAGATAATAAATAAATAAAAATTAAAAAACATCTTTCTTCTTCTCTAGATTTCTTCCATCTTCTCGTCTTAAAATTTTCTCACATGTTTGAAGAATTGGCGTTTTTGGCAAAACAAATCATCTGGGTTGATTCAGAATTGCTTTCTCAGCAAAACCCATGTGCTAGAATTTTCAAGAAAAATTTGTTCCAGAGCATCAGTTCTTGAGGCTTTGATTTTCTGAAGTGAAATTCCTTTGCATGGTGGAGTAGAAGTCGATATTTTTCGAATCTAACGTTGTGGGTTGTCTTAGAAATATCTTCTGGACAAAACCCATATCTCAGATTTTCTCGGGAAAAAATGTCCTCACAGCCCCTCAGATCTCAACTGAAAACCTTTTGCATGCGGGCCTAAATCACATTTTTTCACAATTCTGACATTGTGGGTCATCTTAGAATTTGATTCTACATAAAACCCACGTCTCAGAATTTTCTGTGAAAATTGCCCTCCGACAAGCTATTTTTAGCCTCATTAGGAGAGATTTTTGGTTTTTTGGAGAAGTTGTCAGAATATAGCCATGTTCACAGTCAACAGGCGAGTTTTTCAGGATGTAGTTCACGCAGAACGAATTCAAGACCAAGTCAGTCTTAATTCATGATTTCATCAGAAAAGCTGACATTGATTTGTATCAAGCGCATCGGAAAGGTTGACAAGAGTAGTCACTCAAGTTCACATGGTTTCATGTCTCGTATAGCTGATTGTCTTCCAAGGCCAGTTTAGAGGGTTGATACCGTTGGGTTTCTGTGTATGCAGCATGTTCATTTGTATTTCTCACAACCAAAGAGTTCGCAGTTTCATCATGCAACACTCTTCCATAAAGAAAAGCATGAAAAACGTGAGAAGCATCAAGCTGCAGAGGAAACAATGGCCATCACTTCAGTTACAAAGCCATAGTTACCAGCCAGTGAAGGGCCAGTTTAAGTATACAAAGATTTTCAGTTTTGCTTGAGTTGCTAAGAAGCAATGAATTGACAGTTGAGACATGTGACGACCTCTAGATGGTGATGCAGTCACTAACCTCATGGAGGGGTTACTTGCTCGAGATCAGGGTCAGTGAACTTCAGTTAAAGGCGTCCCACCTTTTCCAAGATAGACATTAGACACAGGAGTTAAACTCGAGGCTTCTTTCCGAGTTAACTGGTTGTTACACATTGCATGCCATGTCTTTCTTGGAAATATCTACATATACTTGGAGATTAGATTAGATTTTTCAGTTGACTGATGATAGCATTCCAGTTGACTTGCTTTCAATAAGGACGTGCATGTTGCACCTTGTCCATTTAGATTAGATGTTTCAGTTAACTGATGATAGTTTCCCAGTTAACTGTATAGTTTCATTCAATTAGGGTTTAGGAATAAGATCTTGCATGCATTGCAAGACTTTAGTTGACTCAAGGTGATTTTAGGGTTGCCTACACCTTGAAGTCTATAAATAAGAGCTTTAAGCTCATTTGTAATTTAACTTTTGCTTGATAGCATACATGCTGCGCCTACCTTGCCTGTAGTATTGCTATTATTGTATCTGTTCAAAGAGTAATTGTTGTTATAATAAATTGTTGCGCCTACCTTGCCTTCATGTTATTGTCATGGTGTTTATTCGATCTTAGTTAAATGGGGTTGCTGGTTTGATCGTTATTGCATGCGTGTTGCGTCTATACAATCTACTGTCCCAGTTGCTTACCTTTTGTTTTGTTTATTATAAGCCTATTCAGAAGAGCAAATAGTTGCGCCTACCTTGCCTTCATGTTGCGAAATTGTACTCAAAGCTTATCGTATGATGTGTGTTATAGTAGACTCATTCAGCCAAGCAGATAGTTGCGCCTACCTTGCCTTCATGTTGTGAAGCTGTACCAGGTTTACCGTTCATTTTGTTTGTTTTAATAAACTTCTTCCCGGATTAGCAAATAGTTGCGCCTACCTTGCCTTCATGTTGTGAGCCCGCACCTGGAGTTTATCGTACAATACATTCCTGCTCCATTTCCTCATGCTCTATTTCTTGAGGAAATTGGATAGATATTAAAGAAGTTAGCTTAGTTGTAGTTACATGATCTGCGAAACCAGAAAATACTTAGCTGCAACGTTCTAGGTTTTCTTAACCTTGTGCCTCTACCAGCTGAGAACAAAAAGATAGGACATTAGTTTAGTTTTCTATTTCATGCATTCCAGCACAACGAGGGAGCTTCCCCTCCTAATTTGAAGAGCACTCATTACGTAGTGTGCATAGCTGTCCGTACAAACTCACACTCCAGAGGTGTTAGTTCTTACGCCAACACGTGTAATGTCCCCATTTTAGCCATTCACTCTTCGGTGATTGATAGCCTATTTTCGAAAGCCCGTAGGCTCGTCAGAGGTAAAATTAGGGTTTCCAATTTTATTAAGGTTCTGAAGCATTTTTGAAGGTTTGAATGTAAGAGTTTCTGATGCTCTTGTGAAGTTTTTTGGGTTTTTGGGAAGCTTCGGAATAGTGTAACATACATTTCCATCTAACAACCTTTTCCAAAGATTGTTATTTGTAGCCAACACATTGGAGTTTTGAGATTTGGATTGCGAATTCTTTTTGGGTTTCAGAGAGCTTCACAATGATATGACATGCAAAGGGAGTTGAGCAACTTTCCAGAATTTACTATTTTTAGTAAGTTTTATTACTAGCAGTACTCCGGTTGGCATCAACACAATAAGCTTTCCACTTTGAGCTGAGCAGTTGAGTATTCCTGAATTTGGCTTTCTGAGGTGCATTTTTGAATAAATGATTTATTTAAATCATTTAATTATTATAATGTGTTTTTGACCCCTTGGCCTAGCACAATAACTTTATGTTATTTTAAAAGAGGGAATTTTGAGGATGGAAGCCTCATCAGGATATTCATTTAATATTTCTAAGGTTCATTACTCTTGAGTTTGGACGCCCTCATAAAGGAATTAAACATTTAAATGTTTTAATATTTGCCAAGGTGATATGGATGCCTTATTGAAGAGGAGAAAAGGTGAATTTAAAAATTAAATATTGTCAAATCAAGAAAGGGCATCTCATTTGGAGAAGTTGAAGAGTCACCTCAGAACTTATAAAAGAAGGCCTTTGCTCTCTCAGTTTTCATCTTTGGTTTATTATATCGAAATGTTGTTGGATTGAATTTAGAACCCAACTAAGGGGAAGCTTAGCTTTCTTCACCATTCTTCGGGCTTGAAACTATGGTTCCCTAGATGGTCAATTGGGAGTGTGCTTCATTCAAAAGTGCATATTGAGCATTATTGTTGAGTTTGTGGTGAGATTTTCCAATTTCTGTATTGCTAGTATTCATACAGCTGAAGTTGATTTTTGTATATAGCTCCTTGAATGAGTTTAATTTCATTATGGGTATTTGAGCTAATCATTTCTATGCCAAGGGCAATGCTATTTGCAAAAAATTGGAGTTTATTAAGAAGTGTGGATTTTTCTAGGAAGGTTGTACCATTCCTAGGGTCGTGCCTTTCTTCAACAGCTTGCATTGGAGTTCGAACCTGCTGTTTGGTGGCTACTTGGCACTTACAAACTCTTGGATGCTGGTCGCCTATCCTCTTGGAATGCTGTTCTAACTTTTGGTGAGCTTTGGAGTTGTATTGAGGTAGATATAAGCATTTTGGGTTGAATGTAGTTGCTGGTTCAGTATATTTCAGTAGCTTGGTTTTTATATCAGATTGTTACTAGTTCAGATTTTGGTCTGATTTTCAGTATTTGAGAAGGTTATTATTGTGAGATATTATCTTCCTTCATTTGGCTTTGTTAATATCGTAAAGCATTTGTAAATTGTAGTTATTTGTCATTGTAAGACTGAAAACAATAGTACTGTTCCAGTCATTTAATTTGCTGCATTTACTTGTGTTTGATTTCACACATTGTAACTCTTGGATGGTTTACCGCCAGTGTGGAGAAAAGAATAATTAAATCTCTCATTCCTCACCCATTGAATAAGTGGAGTATTTCCACAACTTAGTGGATGCCTACCTTGAACAAAATACTCTTTCCATTTTGTAATTCACTCCCACTGAATAAGTGGTTGAGCTATTTTATTTCAGTATTGTTCTTACTTTCGCTCCCGTTGAATAAGTGGTCGAGCTTCTTTCAATATTGTATTTTTCCTTCAGTTGAACTCTAACGATCCTCGGCACCATATGCTCACACCTTGCCTGACATTGGGATCCTAGTGTACATTCTTGGCTTAGAGTTACTTTCTAGTTGGTTTGGATTTGGCTAGCATTAATGGGTACATTATTGTGTTGTGAAAAATTGAAAAAAAAAATTGGCCCGGAACATTACATTATGCTATCAATGCCACTTATGACACAGGCAAGACAACTAATTTATATTTAATACGACTCTTCTTTATGCGATATCTTAACAACTGCGATATTTTTATTAACTTTGGCGCTTTTGTACTGTGAAATAAAATGAGTTGAAATACAAACAGCCACCCGGAACATATACGATAGATAGGAGTATAGAGAATTTACACTTTACTTTCCACTATTGCATAACAAATCTAAAATACCTTATTCCCACCATGGTGCCGAGGTTTGCAGTGTCTGAAGATACTCTAAAACCCTTAAACTCTGAAATTTGTCTTTTATAAAGACTTTACAAATTTTCCATAATCGAACAACTAGCAATGACACTCAGTGCGAATCCCAAGGTGAATCTGCTTGTAGAAGGAGATTTGGGTGTTCATCCAATCCTTCGAGCTTGAGGGTTTTCATCCCCAAGGCTCCAAAACCTATAAAACCAAGTTCGCCAATTTTCCCCTAAGAATTCTTATTTTCCAAAAGATATCCCAATTAATACATTTCTGCCACCTTTTATAGTCTATCACGTTTTCATATTTTAATATTAAATATTTGTCTTTGTAAAGTAACTTTATTTAATAATTGAACATATTATTTTATAAAGTCACTTCAATATTTAATTAATTAATTAAATATAAACGTCCACAAATATTATTGAAGGACCATTTAATATTTAATTAATTAAATTAACTTGGTGGCGACTATTCAGAAATCGGGGACATTACATCCTAGTTGTGAATGTAACATCAATCTGGGAGTTATTGGCAATAACAACAGTTTAAGGGATGCATGCTCTTTAATTGGATGTTAAGGTAACAATGTAGCATTCTTCAATGGGAGCTCAAAGAATATGTTGATCAGTGCAAGGAACATTTAGCATGCAAGATGCACAAAGAATCATGTTGACTGAAGCTGAACTCAAGAGCACTACATCTTTATTAAAACATAAATGGATGCCTTTGAGTGAAAGATTCATAAAAGTACAGATCTGTTTAAATGATGTGGAAGGAAAGAAAATGTTCTTCACTAAGGAAGTTAAGAAGGAATATTTGGAGGGAGATATCTTCAGCTCTCTGCCTGCCTATTATTCCATTTGGGAGTTCATGCAAGACTGACACTGAATAATCCACTAAATTAAACCTAGAATTGCCAACGGTCAATCTCTTAACAGGTCTTTGGCCAATTCAAAAAAAGTATATTCCTCTAATTCAGAATCAGCAGTAGATAAGTTGGCACATCCAACGGAGAAATCAGAGAAGGGAGTGAAGGAGTTTTTGCATGGTGGTGGTGGAGGAGAGGGTGCACAACAGGGAGCACATGGACAAAGATGTTGTGAAACTAATTGGGAAGATGGAAGGAATATCAATCAAGCTGCAGACAAAGTGGCAGGGCCAATGGAAAAGCCATGAAGCAGAACATTGAATTTATTTTTGATGGCGCGACTGAAGTCCTTCTGGTTGCAAAAAAAAAGTCAGATTCTTTTATGGAGAAAGTAGTAGCAACTCAAGTGCACTAAGGACAATAATTTTATTCTGAGAAATGCATCATCCATCTAGTGGAGCAAATCATCATCTCAGAAGAAGATTGATGAATCAGGAATTTTCATTTTGAAAATTATGTTTACAGACTACTAAGTTGTTTGCCCAAAGCTAAACACTGCTCACATTATACACAGAGGTAAATCAATTGTCTTTTGAGCCTTGTGTGTGGATGCTGCAACTGTTGTGAGTAATGACATGAGGGTTGTGAACTTGTGCATGTCAAAGTTACTGCAAAAGCCTAATAAGCTTACAACACACAAAAATACACTATTGCTTGAGCATCCCAGTGGTGAGGGATAGGAAGCCAAGGAAAGTCCATCTCAGTCACGAAAAATGCATAGAATGTGTACTAAAGAGGTTTGGATGGTTGCATGAAAGATGGTTAGTAAACCAATGGAATTGAAATAAGAAAATGTCTACACAGACATATCGCAAGTTCAAAACAATGTGGATACTTTAAAGATAGTTCCATATCAGAGTGCAATTGGTAATTCACAAAAGCAATGGTCTACACTTGACCAAATACTGCACTAAGAAAAAAAGATTAGTAATGCAAAACCACAAAGTTGGTCATAAATGGAAAATTATACATACATACATACATACATATATACCTGCATGCATGCATGGATGTATGTTTGGATGCATGCATGTATGTATGTGTGTATGTATATGTCTGTATGCATGCATGCATGTACGTATGTATATCTTTGTAGAATTGTAGATTACCGATACATTTAGTGGGAGTTCAAAAGAAGAATTGGATCTTTTTGGCAATTGCATTGCAAAACAAGGAGAAAATTTTAATAAAAGTAGATCAAGATCTGGACATACTTCATGTTTAGCAAACACATAGTTTTATGTCCCAGTATCTCAAGTGGTAGAGCAACCAATAGGCTCAAGGCAAAGGAATGGGTGCTCCTGGGTGATCTAGGTCTCAATGTCACAAAGTTTGGTTGCTTCCTTTTTCCTAGTGAAGATTTTGGAATTGGGATAGGCTTAAGACATGATGTCTTCTCCTTTGTGTTGCCAAATAAGCCTACTTACCTACCGAATCCAAGTACGAAATGTCCCAAAATCGGAATCAAGCCAAAAACGCCTATAGATTCATTTCGAGTTTGGCTTTTTCGTGGTGAAACGATTCAGCTAAAAGCTTCTCATACTGGCACACAATTTTATCAGTAACATAGCATTCCCAAACCGATTCCACACATAATGTCATTTCCTCATCTCAAATTAGGGCCCAATTCTCTTGTGGCGGGAAAAGTGTTTTTCAACACTAATTTAAATTTGAAAATTTAAAATAATATTAAATAGTAATAATAAAATTAAATAATAATATAAATTTAAATTATTAATAATAACATTTAATTTTTTGGATTTTGGGCGACCATTTGGAAGGCACCTTTGACAACATATATATGTGGAGTCTTTGTTCATTGAGGATCATCACGTTGGATAAAGAGATTGAAAGATGGCTTGTTGAGACGACAAACTCTGCAAACCAAATCACTGGTGAGACGAAAAACTCCTTGGTGCTATCAGTTTCTCCTCCAACGCACAACAAATTGTTCCTAATTTATATCTTGGCATTGACAGGCTCTAGCTAATATTGGAAGGTGCGCAGGTTGAAGCGATTTAAGGCAAATTTTGCTGGCAGAGCCCTCCTAGCTCACGCCACCCTCTAAGACTTCGGGTAGTCCTAGCAGCAACTCACTCTCAGTGAAGTAATCTCCAGACATAGGCACCACTACAAGGGCGCCACCTGCTCGCACCGTGACCACTAACCAATATACGGGTGCTCCTTTGGCTATCATGCGGAATCACTCAGGATCCCGCTACCCGTCGTGAGTCCCTACACATCAACTGTGGCTTATCCTTACACTGTCCAGCACCACCACCTCACTATGAATTGCCCATCCATTCAGAACTGTGGATGTGATCCGTAAGCAGCTAATATCTAACTCATTTCTGAAGTGCGTTATTTATCTTGTTCAACTCACAAATGCAATGTTATATTGATTGATACAATTTTGGGCTAGTATTTTCCAATAATTCTTTAGACTAGGAATCTATCGTGTTCAAGGTCCCACCCAGATCTGTTGTATAGCCTATGGTGTTTGTACTACTATCATTGTGTATCTATATCAGTAATATTTGTTATCCTTTCATCGCTAATTACATGGTGAATCAAAGATCTTAGTTTCTTGCGCTATTGTATGTTGTTGTCACACAGGTGTTTTACACAAAGATCACAGTTTCTGGTATTTTGTATTGTTGTTATCTGTTGGGTGTCTTACAGTGGTATTAGAGCCACAATTTTGCCAACCTATGGGATAGTTTCCGTGCATGCAGTACAGTCAAAGAGACCTGAGGGCCATAGAAAGAGAATGGAAGAAGACTGAGGCAGCCATTCAGAATGGTGATAGTGGAATAGGAGGCAAAGGTAAGAAGAAGATGGCTGACCAGACCGATGAGATCAAAGCACTCTTGTAGAAGCAAGATCAAATGAATCAAATGTTGATGCAAATGATGCAAAACCTCACCAACGCAGTCACTAATAGCAAATCAGTGCCCAATAATGTTGATGAGGGCAATTCAGAACAGTCTAGAGCTGGAAACTCGACTAGAACTCCAAGTGGATCAACTCACAAACCTTCCCAACCCACCTTTTTGCCTAGGATAGAGGCACCACAAGAAGAAGAGCAGAACCAGCCTGATTTTGCCACTATTATAGAGGAGTACATGAGACTTGATGCCATCACTCAAAGGGAGATTCCCTTTGAACAGTACAATAATGCTAGATTGAGGAATGGATCGAGGAACAAAGGAAGGCAACACATGCAACGATCCAGTAGAGACCTCCAACACAAAGTAATTTATCACTTCCTATATTTGATGGTTTTGGAAATGTTACTGCACAAGCTTGGGTTCAAAAGCTAGATACATACTTTTCCCTCAGCCCTATGACCAAAGATGAAGTAGTTAAGTTTGCCATTTTACATCTGGAAGGTGTAGCTCAAGAATGGTGGCATCATGGCATTGTGACACAAGGGTTTGACCTTGTTACTACATATGCTTATTTCACATAGAAGCTCATAGAAAGGTTTGATAGAAGAGATCTGGAGGTATACTTCGAGGAATTGACATGATTAAAGCAGCATGGGATAGTGGATGATTATGTCACAAAATTTGAAAGGCTTGTTGTTATGGTTCCGGATGTGAAAAATAGGATACTTATGTTCTTGTTCATCGAGGGGCTATCGGAGTCTTTATGTGGTTTGGTGAGGGCTTTAGAGCCAATATCATTAGAGGAAGCAATTCGACAAGCCTTAATCCTTGAGGACTCTACCATGAAGAATAAACCTATGTACAAGAGTACACCAATAGGGCAGCAAAAGAAACCATTTCACAAGGCTACTCCTCCACCCAAGATCCTACCACCAAGGCCTAGTGGGACGAACGTGTCTAAGAATGAGCTCTGTATGCTTCACTTGTAAGGATCCTTGGGTTCCAAGCCATAGATGTTTGGGAAAAGGTCAAATCCACTATATTGAGGTAGTTTCCAATGATGATGAAGAAGGTAAATCCGAGGCTGCTAATGAGGATGAGCATGAGGAGAACACAGAGGGAGAGCATACAAGAGGCACTCTTGCAGCACTTTCAAGAGCACCATGATATCACTCTCTCCGTGTTAGAAGGGTTCTACAAGGACAAAAGGTGACAATCTTTACAGATCGTGGAGCCACCCATAATTTCATTGACGAGGGGCTAGTGGCCAAGATGGGCCTAAGGATTGAAGACTTTGAGGGGTTTGATGTATCATTTGCAGGAGGGAACACTCTTCCATGCACCCATCGGATTCAACAATTGGAGTTGGTCCTAGGAGGACACTGGGTGCGATATGATTTCTACGTGGTAGCCATTGGTGAGACTGATGTGGTTTTGGGAGTGCAATGGTTACACTCGCTTGGGGAGTACACAACAAACTACCAAACCATGGACTTGAAGTTCAAATTTAATGGGAAGGAGGTTGTCCTTCGAGGCCTATCCAAGGGAGGTCCTATGGTAGTTTCAGCTAAAAGAATGGAGAGATCCTTTCGTAGAGATGAGGTGGCTTGGGCAGCAGAGTATTTGATCACAGATACTAGTCCACCAAAGGAGGGAAGATCCTACCCCATTGACATCCAATCCATCCTAAACAAACGATGTAAGGTGTTTCGAGAGCTTCCTTTTGGATTACCACCTAACAGGGGATTTCAGCATGTGATTGAGCTTGAGGAGGGAGCCAAGCCCATCATCACTACTCCCTATCGGCATCCCAAGATGTATAAGCAAGAAATTGAGAAGGCTATCAAGGATTTGTTGGACATGGGGCATATTCATCCGAGTTCTAGCCCTTTTGCTTCATCTGTGGTACTGGTCAAAAAAAAGGATGGGATATAGAGGATGTGCATTGACTATAGAGCACTCAATAAGAAGACAATCAAGAATCGCTATCCCATTCCTAGGATCAATGAGTTGATAGATGAGCTTCATGGTACAATTTATTTCTCTAAGATTGATTTGCGTTCAGGATATCATCAAATAAAGGTGAGAGAGGAGGATGTGCATAAGATGGCTTTTAGATGCCACTATGGGCACTATGAGTTCTTGGTCATGCCATTTGGGTTGACCAATACCCTCGCCACCTTCCAGTCATGTATGAACCAAGTATTCATTCTATAGTTGAGGAAATTTGTTTTGGTTTTCTTTGATGGCATTTTGATCTATAGTATGACATGGGAGGATCACTTGAAGCACATAGATGAGGTGCTTGGCATACTTGAACAGCATTCATTTTACGCCAAGATGTTAAAATGTGATTTTGGCTTGACTAAGATTCTATAATTGGGGCATAAGATTAGTGATCAAGGGGTTAGTGTTGATGAGGAGAAGATCAAGGCAATTCAAGATTGGCCTAGACCAAGGAACTTGTCACAATTGAGAGGATTTGTGGGCCTATGCAACTATTAAAGGAGGTTTGTGAAGGGGTTTTCACAACTTGCAGCTCCATTGACCAATTTAACGAAGAAGGGGGCATTCTCTTGGAGCCCTATAGTGCAGCAAGCTTTTGATAAGCTTAAGGAGGTAATGAGTTCATGTCCTATTTTGGCTGTTCTGGATTTCTCACTTCCTTTTGTACTTGAATGTGATGCTTCAAGAGAGGGCATTGGAGCAGTTTTGATGCAAAATAAACATCCTATAGAATATGAGAGTAGGAAGCTCAAGGATTCAGAGAAGGTCTTTTCTATCTATGACAAGGAGATGCTAGCTATCATGCATGCCCTTGCCAAATTTAGATAGTACTTGGTTTGTGGGAAATTTGTGGTGAAGACAGATCATAACAGCCTCAAGTTCTTCTTCAATCAACGTGATTTTAATGATAGACAGCAAAAATGGGTAAGCAAACTCTATGCCTATGACTTTGATATTGAGCATGTGAAGGGAAAGAACAATGTGGCGGCTGATGCACTCTCTAGGAAGCCTTATTTCTGCTCTATGTCTGATATATCTGTTCATTGGAGGGTTGCCATAATAGCTGAATATGCCAAAGATTCCATTGCTACTGACATTTTAGATGGGAAGTTGCTTGATGATAGATTCAAGGTGGTTGAAGATCTCATTGTTTAAAAGGACCGTGTGTATCTTGTACCAAAATCAAAGGTTAAGGAGAGGATTATGAGAGCATGCCATGGCACACTTCTTGTTGGTCACTCGAGTTTCTACAAGACATATAAGCAAGTAAGGGAGCGTTTTTCGTGGAAGGGACTAAAGAATGATGTATTGCAGCATGTTAGAGAGTGTTTGGTGTACCAACAAAACAAGACCGAGCATGTCTTTCCAGCTGGTTTGTTGCAGCCCCTACCCATTCCAAATCATAAATGGGAAAGCATCTCCATGGATTTCATTACAGGACTGCCTAAGGTGCAAGGTAAGGACTGTATTTATGTTTATGTGGTGTTCGACTCACACATAATTGACTCCAAGAAGATGGGCACACTGAAATTGTGAACAAATGGATTGAAGGCTACCAAAGGACTATGTTATAAGACAGCAAACAGCTTGGATAAAATGGTTATGTTTGAGGGAGTTTTGCTACAACACTATGCACCACATGTCCATAGGTATGTCACCTTTCAAGGATCTCTATGGTTATGATGCTACCTCATTGATGGACTTGATTTTTACCGATCATAGGGTCCCTAGAGCAAGGGATGTGGTACAACAAAGTATGGATATCTTGCATTCTCTCAAGGAGAATTCACAACATGCTCAAAACCAGCAAAAGATGTATGCAAATCGGCACAAAACAAAGAAATTTTTTGAGGTTGGTGATATGGTTTACTTGAGGTAGCAACCATATAGACAATCTACCCTCAAGGGAAATGGTGCAAAAAAGTTGAAGCCCATATTCTATGGTCCTTACCAGATTGTAAGAAAGGTTGGGGAGGTTGCATATGAACTCGTGCCACAAGACAGAAAAATTCATAACATTTTTCATGTGTCATGTCTCAAAAGAGCAATTGGATAGAAAAAATTGCACCCTCAGTAGAGCTACCCCCTCTTAATGATGAAGGCAAGTTGATACTTGAACCTGAAACGGTATTGGATGTGAGGAAGAAAAGGCTGAGAAACAAGGTCATTCTGGAGTACTTGGTGAAATGGAAGAATCTTCCAATCGAAGAGGCAACATAGGAAGGAGTGGAGACCTTCGAACACCCGAATCTGAAGTTGCTTGAGGGCAAGCAACATCTGGGCAAGGAGGATTGTCATCTCCTCATCTCAAATTAGGGCCCAATTCTCTTGTGGCAGGAAAAGTGTTTTTCACCACTAATTTAAATTTGAAAATTTTAAATAATAATAATATAAATTTAAATTTTTAATAATAACATTTAATTTCTTGTTTTTGGTTGACCATTTGGAAGGCACCTTTGACAACATATATATGTGGAGTCTTCTTCATTGAGGATCACTACATTGGATAGAGAGATTGAATGATGCCTTGCTAAAACGACAACCTCTACAAACCAAATCATCGGTGAAACGAAAAACTCCCTAGTGCTATCAATTTCTCCTCCAACACACAACAAATTGTTCCTAATTTATATCTTGGCATTGACAAGCTCTAGTGATATTGGAAGGCACGCAGGTTGAAGCGATTTAAGGAAAATTTTGGTCGCGGAGCCCTCCTGGCTCATGCCACCCTCTAAGACTTCAGGTAGTCCTGGTAGCAACTCACTCTTAGCGAAGTAATCTCCAAACGTAGGCACCACTACAAGAGCGTCGCCCTGCTCGCACCATGACCACTAACCAATATCCAGGTGCTCCTTTGGCTATCACGCAAAATCACTCAGGATCCCACTACTTGTCGTGAGTCCCTACACATCAGCTATGGCTTATCCTGACACTATCTAGCGCCACCACCTCACAATTCTGCAAGTACGAATTGCCAATCCGTTCAAAACTAAGGATGTGATCCGTAAGCAGCTACTATCTAACTCATATCTGAAGCGCATTATTTATCTTGTTTAGTTCACGAATGCAATGTTATTGATTGATACGATTCTAGGCTGGTATTTGCCAGTGATTCTTTAGACTGGGAATCTATCATGTTTAGGGTCCCACCCAGATCTATTGTATAGCCTATGGTGTTTGCACTATGATCATTGCATATCTATATCAGTAATATTTGTTATCCTTTCATCGCTAATTACATGGTGAATCAAAGATCTTAATTTCTTGTGCTTTTGTGTGTTGTTGTCAAATGGGTGTTTTACACAGAGATCGCAGTTTTTGGCATTTTGTATTGATGTTATCTGTTGGGTTTCTTACACATAAGTTAACTTTTCAAAATAAAAAACCCTAAAATGACACATTTCATGCTAAGACAGACGCGAACAAGGAATGTTTTTTATGTTTGTTGTGAAACCAAAGCCGAGGCTTTCACAATTTGCAAAAGTTGACACTTGATATGTCTCTATTGAGTGCGTTGATGACTCCTTTTAAAACCTAGCTATCAATGTATGTTTCAATTTTAATACATTCAGGGCATTTTTTAATGTAGAAGTTAACCAATTTGGTTAGAGCAAACATTAGCAACAGGTTTCCCTTTTGTATTATATAATTTATTTTTTTGAAATGTATATTAAATAGTATACCATAATATTTATATAATATGGATACAGCATTGTATGATATTTATTAAATAATTTATTATAATATTTATAAAATACTAAATATAGTCCTATACAAACACAATATATTGTATAATTTATAAAATAGCATATTTAAATATTTATAATTTTAAATTTATTTTTAATATTTATTTGTATGATTAAAGTAAAATAGTAAATTTGAAGTCTAATACATTATATTATATTATTAAATATAAATTATAATTATATAAATGAATATATATAGTCTATATATAATATTTATTATGAATATAATAATATACATACTGTATGGATGTAGCCATAATAAACCCAACTCCCCCAAAAAAGTCCACCATAGCGGCATATCGTACCCATGTAGCCATACCAGATTCAGCAATTTAGCTTGTTCTTAATGGACAAGGATTATCGCTCCTCATCACCTCCCTCTATTTATAGCTCCATGTACTTTGTTTTTCCTATGGAACTGGACTGTGAGGGTCCTATTGTCCCGTCATCGTTCCTTCTGCACAAAACAACTGGTTTATGTCTCACTTTTTTCTCCCATTATTATCTGCTATGGAATTATCTGGTTTGTCATGCTCCATGAATGGAAGTGTCCAAATCTAGGACCTAAAATGGATTAATATTGAAGGACTGAAATGATCATTTTTATCTGTAGCTTTATATTCTACGGTATTATACCACTGCCCTCTAGTAGATGCAGCCCTCAACTTAGATCCTTTTGTTTCCCCCTTATTGAAATCCCCTCCAACTTCTACTTTTGTACTCAGGCTCTTCAGGTAGTTATGCTCCAAATGACTAAATTCTAAGTATAATGTTCACCTGAATGGGATGTTCTTAAAGTCCACCTGTTGCAGTCAGGCAAAGTAAAGAGCTGAAGCTTGATAAAAGCTGCCAATGGCATCTTTAATCATAAAGAAAAACCATTTTTGTCCATCAATACCCTCACATTGTTAAGACTGACCATCATAAGTGTATCCATGGAGATAATCAAACAGGTGGCCAATGACTCCTTTATATGCTTATGTACTTTTTCCTAGCAAAACTCCAATGGTGAAGCTGACAACCATATCCACAATAGAAGTGCTACTGACAATGTGGATATTTTTTGTTGATGCCATTAGCAGCTTCAGGCTGCTTCTTCTAGCTTACACGATTTTAGATAAACTAAATTAAATGATAGCCTAATGGCTATTCAATTTAGACTTGACTTATTTAATAATTGAGGGCCAACCCTCATTGAGATTATTAAATATTTGGGCCAACCTACCTTGCATTTATTGGAATTATTAATATTCTCAAGTGGGACGACCTGTTTGTGTTGTGACCTCATTTGGTATATATACAAGGTCGAATTTGTCATTTGATCATTATCAAGTTTATTTCATAATATTCGCATTCCTAGAAGGAGGTCGCACTTGTGCAGCAGATCATTATTGTTGAGCAGCAGAGCATTATTGTGTAGGAGAAGATCATTATTGTGTAGCAGCAGATCATACTACAGCAGCAGACCGAATTCAAGGAGAAACATATTCGTTTGTATCATTGCATCTAGGAGAGGTGCTATTATTTGCTATATCAAATTCGGCCATTGCTGGGCCTGTGTTGTAAGCAGATTTCTGCTCTTATTCCTATCTTATATAACAGAATTATTTGCTGGGTTTTTCTCCCTCAGGAGGAGGGTTTTCCCAGGGTATCTTGCTGTGTTAATTATCTTATGTGTTGCAATATCTTAAGTGCTTTCAGTTATATTATCTAATCTATGAAACACTAACATTTTTTATGGGCTTTTTTTGCCAATTGGCTAAGTTTTCATAATTACAAATCTTCCAAATAATATATTCACTAATCAGCACATTTTTTAAATATCATTGGCCAATTTTTCCTATTAAATGTACATAAACTTCTCAGATTCACCAAAACATACATATATTGATAGTAAATTGCATGATTTTCCTGAAATTCACCTATAATACAAATATTTTGCATTCTTTGAGCCACAAACATTCACCTCCCATTCTATACTTACGAAAAGGGAAAAAATGCATTTCTTAAGAGTTTTCACTGATAACATCTCCTTCGAAGGAATATAAGCTCACTGTTCGTTGTCACAAAAATTTCTAGCATCCACAGTGCCATTTCATGGTATGGTTAAGTACAAATGAGACTGTATGCTTGTTTGAAGGTGAAAGGACTCCAATATTTAAGCCCTAGGTTACCCTATTAAGGATTATATTAATATATAAGAAAAATGCGAATTATGAAATATCCCAATTAAAAATAGGAACACCCATGCTCAGTGAGATGTTTGCTGCTGCTAAATAGAGGGCTGACGGTGCGCTGCAGCAGCATAAAAGTTTGTATTTCCACATGGCAGCATTAAAAAAAAAACCGTACAAAATGTGCCATAGCTCAGCTAATATTCTTGATCCCAGAGAATGGAATTTATTAAACCATTTCAGCAAAAGGCTTTTAAATTCCCTCCAAATTTAAGAGAGAACCATCCATCAGGATTCGTGTACTGTTCAAGGCTTGAAGGAGAGATGAAATAAACCAAGAATTTAATCGTATTTAAGGCCAGATAAGTTAATTGTGTGCAGAATTCCTGATTTTATGATGAAACAAAACAAGCCGATTCCTGTAACTACAAAGGCGCCAGTATTTAAGTGGCAGAGCACCCTATCATGTCTTGCGTAGTCCTGGGCATGCTAATATTCTTGATCCCAAAGAATGGAATTCATGAAACCATTTCAGCAAAAGGCTTTTAAATTCCCTCCAAATTTAAGGGAGGACCATCCATCAGGATTCGTGTACTGTTCGAGGCTTGAAGGAGAGATGAAATAAACAAAGAATTTAATCGTATTTAAGGCCAGATAAGTTAATTGTGTGCAGAATTCCTGATTGTATGATGAAAGAAAACAAGCCGATTCCTGAAACTACAAAGGTGCCAGTATTTAAGTGGCAGAGCACCCTATCATGTCTTACGTAGTCCTGGGCATGCTTTAGGTTTGAGTCGTAGGTGATCTATACGGAATTAAAAGGGACTAGTAGTTCAAGTCGCAGGGCATCCATTAGTGCGTAGTCATGATAAGATCTTAAGTTTGAGTCCTAGCTCATCTATACAAAATTAGGTATGTTTCAGGCATCATTTTGAGCGAGGCAAATATAACCTAACTTTGTTGGAATCTTTAGTCGATAATTCTAACAATATTGTTCAGCAATTTTTATAGAAAGTTGTAAAGACGGACTCTGATATAATTCATTCAAAACAAATTTATCTGGCTTGCTCACAAAATTCTAACAAAATTTAGGTTGCAGTTACATACATAGGTCAAATCTTTATTAAATGGGCATTCGTTTCAGTGAAATTGAAGCAGCCAACATGTGCATGTGAATTACTAAATGTTAATGATGAAAAAAGATGTGCATTCAATTGTTGTAATTTTGGGAATGGGAAGTATGAGTTGCAGATACCTGCTTGTTTTTTCTGGGAGGAAGTGCCACTGGTTTCAAGAACCTCCAAGTCGACCAAGCCCAAAGACATTAAGCCGAGAGTGAGTCCAGACATAATGCCTCCAAACATAACGAGGAGAGCTGAAATGCCCGCATACGCCCACCA
This sequence comes from Sequoiadendron giganteum, assembly GCA_007115665.2. Taxonomy (NCBI): domain Eukaryota; kingdom Viridiplantae; phylum Streptophyta; class Pinopsida; order Cupressales; family Cupressaceae; genus Sequoiadendron; species Sequoiadendron giganteum. Next base: position 557,039,321 of record CM021103.1, read on the forward strand.
CCAAAACGATCCGAAACTAATGTCATGCAATACATGTACATCGGCCATCAGATTCATCCAGTGACAAAAAGTTGAATAAAGATGATACTATGTTGAAGATGTGATACGCTGCTGAATGCCATCTGAAATAAAGACGCTGTTGCCTCGTCATCCATCCCAGGCTCCACCTACTCTTCTTCAAAGATTCGTCAACTTTAACAGCGTCAACAGTCAAACTCTAACGATCTTCATTCCGCGGGATTTTCAATCTTTTAGTAGTTGCAATTATTTTAATTTGAAACAAATTGCCTTTGTAGATCTTGGCACATTATGGTCAAGATGTGGGTCGTTTTTCTGGGGATTGTTAAAAATTGAAATTTATTATTCACTCTAAATTTGAAAGTTAATGTGTTAATTGTTTATGTAAAAATTTTAATCTTTATATAATTTTTTTTTTTTAATAAATATTTTTAGGAATCTTTTTCAAATTTGGATTATATGAAGATAGTGTTAAATCAAAATTTTGGTTTATTTATAAGTAATAAATCTTATAAAAAGTAAAGAATATTTTGTATTATTTTAGGTCATTCTATTTTTTAAGTTTTATTTGTTCAATCATTTGAATTCTTTGTTGGTTAACTTCTTTTTTAAAGGATTGAGTAGATATTTTCATTTAGTTGAGGATTAATTATTGTCAAAGGATGGTTGTTTAATTGGATGAGTATAATTGGTGAGTGTGATGGTATGCTCTTTGATTGCAACATCTAACAAGGTTCAAATTTTCAAAGTTATAATGAATAAGGAATGAGGTCAGAATAATGTCCTGAGCAACTTTGACAAAATAGACACCTCTCAACCCTTAACACTTAGTTAAAGAGGTGTTAGCATATACTCATTCTCATGTATCAAGTAGCAAAAAATGTCTAGTTTTGATAATAAAAAAACCCTCGACTAAAATGAAATCTAGTATTAGTGTTATGATATGTCAACATAGGATGAGTGGATGACTCCTAGTTGATAATTGCTCCTCTTGACTCCTCTTGATTATTTTTTATATTATAAGCTAAGAAAAGGGTCCTAGTACCTTACAAAGCAAAGAGTTCATAAACATAACACAAAACCAAATATCAGACCAACAAGACATAATAAAATAAGAATAGAGATCACTAACTAGCTATACAAATCTAGACTTAGTTTCACTACCAAAAGAGGACAAAATTTAACCCAAAAATAATAGATACATAACACTATGAACAAATAATAGATACACAACACCATGAACAATCTCATAATAGCATCAAATAGTAGAAAAGGAGAGAGTCACGACTCATAACAAGTAACCAAGCCTCTCCAGTCATTACACATAGCCTTCAACTTGCCCTCCCATACAACAACACCTATGTTCATCTTGTCATCGATCTTTTTCATCTATTTCTTGAAACTCTCAGTAGCTTCATTCTATATTTTTTTATGTTTTTTGAGCTCAGCTTGAAGAATGACAATTTCAGAAACAATGTCTCATCGTATCATCATTGATTTTAACAAGCTCATCCATAGCCCCTTCAATATTTATCATCCTTTTTTACATAATTTTCATCTCACATACATCTCCATCAACTTCTCATTACAACTGTCATAACTTTATGTTCCTTGATTAGGGAACCTTCAATCTTGCTCATTCTATTGAGGAGTTTGTCTAATTTATTGCCCACCTCTTCTAGGTTCCCACTACAATTCATACATTTGTGGACTTCCTCCATAATGTTGTCATTGAAGTTAGCATTCTCCTTATTTTGAACCCCATATGAATCCTCAACATCTAAGTTCTCTATTTTAGGAGCCTTAAATACTCATCCTCTACATGATCTTCAACCTTATTAAGGGAGAGAGACATAGTGTCCTTGGGAATAATAGGAGGAATGAAACACCCAATCCTCCTCATATGATTCATCCTCAATGTAATTCTAATTATAAGAAGGTTTTGAATCTAAGTCTATCTCTTGAATAGTTGCATTACACTCTTTGTTGTCATATTTGTCCATAGATCACCTCTTGCCACTAACTACATTATAATTTTTGGCTAGCCTAGTAGACCTTCTCCCCCATCCAACAGTCCTAGCATTAACAACTTTTAAATTAGCATGTCCTTCTCTTTCAAGTCTTGAGGCATGAAGGTCGCATCAATGTTAAGTTTAGTAATAGTTGATTTGATTATTATTGGTTTCCGAGGTACCACACTAGCTTTAGAAGGGGACCCCATTTTGGTTTCATTCTCTTTCAGAGACAACAAGATTTATTTAAGGGTATTTAGGGCCACATTTTTATTTTTTACCTTAGTTTGCGTATATCTAGATTTAGAAGCAAAATAGGAAACAACAACAAATATAAGATCATATTCCAAATCAAGAAATACCTTAGATGGAGCAAAGATGAATACAAATACAAAAACTAATAGCAAATGCAAACTTCAAATATGTTGGATGTGCTCTTAGATGGAATGTAGGTTCTCAAATTGATAGCATGTACCTACAAAGTGATCATTCGAGTATGGAAATGAATGATGAAGGGGTAGATTCATAGAGGGGTAAGTGCAAGAAGTTGGGTCCACATTCAAGGGAAGTGTCATTTTTCAGCTCTAAAATAGGTATTCATTCATTTTTAGAATCAGTACTCATTTTAAAATGGGTACTCATTCCAAAAGGTTTGAAACTCACAATACATGTTTTTTATTTGGATTTAGGCTTATAAAATGCATGGTAACCCAATACTTAGCCATGAACTTGCAAGTACAAGGTCATGACAATTTCAAATGAAAAAACTTTGGCAATATAGTTGATGAACTTTTTTTCAAAATTATTTTATGAAATTAAAACCCATTAGAGAACACAATGCCTAGTTTCCAAATATATAATTTTTATTAAGATTGGATTATATTTGTTATTTTTTAATTAATTTCTAAGAAAACTAGTCCATAAACTTGAAATATCAAGCTTTTTTAAATTTATAATAACTATTTTTTGGTTAAGCTTCTTCTTAAAAAAATTATATGGCATCAATCTTCAGATAATTATTTACACAATGAAAAAAATATTCAAAAAATGTTTAGTTTAGGTCCAATTATGTTTTCCGTACACATTGATTTTTAAAAACAACAATTAAGGCCAATAAAAAATAAATATTCACAAAAAATTTACAAAAAAAATCATCATCAATATTCATGTTGTTAGCTCTCTTTCCTCAAAAGGAATCAGAAAAATACTTTTATTTGGGTCAAAAGTGGTGTTCGTACACGTGCATGGTATGGTAAAAAATCAAGGACTTCTAAAAAGTGGTTTTTATACATCCCTATCAAAATTTAATTTATATCATCTGGGTATTTCAATAAATTACATATTTGGAAACTAGACTCAAAATTAAAACTTTCATATTAGTGGATTTTTTTAAGATTCATTGTGTAAGTGCCTCAAATTTTTAGTCCAAGTGTGACAAATTCTAAAAAATAGCATAAACACTTCCACTTTTTGAGCTTTTTGTGGACCCAACTTCTTGCATCAGCCCAGAGTTGTAGGGAGGAATATGAGCAATGGAGATTCAATATCAATGGACGGTTGATATCAAATGAGAGAAAGTGGGGGAATCTTGATTGGCTAGGAATAGTCATGGGAGTTACAATATGAGGATAAATATCTCTTATATTTTATTTATTTTGGATAAATAGGTGTGCATAGGGTAAAAAATAGTGGTGATATAATGAAGGGGGTTACAAAGGAATCTTGAGTGGGTATTTTGGATTTTTTTGAATACAAATAGATATTAGTATTTATTTGGAATAACTAAATGGATAATAAAATGGATTTTTTTAAATTTAAAATGAAAAAATTATGAAGATAATTATTTGATTATGGATGGGTAATGAGAGGGGAATCTAGAAGGGGCTAAGAAATGGGAATGAGTTATGATCAGGATGCAACATGGTATTAGATGATGGTAGGAGAAGGTTATAAAATAGGTGTCTACATTTTTCCCCTCTTTGAAATAGTGTTGTGAAACAATAGTATTTCAAACAAAGTAGACATAGGCACCTCATGGAAAAGGGGGATAATGCCCCAAGCATTGATATTTTAGGATAAATTTAGGGATGCCCCCTTGAGAGGATAGTCAAGGATGGAGAAAATGAGTGTGCTCTCGAAATGGGTGGAAGAAGGACTAGATGGGTAGGGACCAGATAGAGTTGGCTAGGGTGATGGAATCATCTAAGAAAAGATAAGGGAAGATGAATGATCATTAAGGTATGATGAGTACACACTTATATTGAGAGGGGGGCGAATCAGTATAAGACTAATTTTTACTTTTTAAAATTAATAACCACAATAATATCAATCACACAACATCCACAATTAAGAACACAAGATTTACATGGAAACCCTTTCTGGAGAAAAACATAATAAAATATTACTTATATAAAATTATCTTACAGGGTTCATAGGCACCAACCTACAAGAGACATCAATCCTCGCCCACATAATTTGTAGGAACCAAACCAATGGAGACACCAATCCCCATAATAGAGAACCAACTTGGCAAGAGACACCAATCTCTTTTTTTAGGTGACACCAACCTCTTATGCAAAATCTCACTTTTAGTATGTTGCTTCTTCAACGGATGATGAACATATTTTTTTGCCCTTTCACACACTTAGAAACTAGATCTTCTCTACATAAACTTTGCTCTACTTTGTATCACTATTCTCTTCCTTCTTTGGTGGATTATAAAAATTTTAATTGTCTTCATAAAGTCTTCTTGTAGATGATGCAACACATACACTATTCTTCATGAGTCTAATGTAACATTCTTCAACATACATTCTCTTGTTGATGTTCAACGTTTGGACAAATTACTTCCAACCATGAATTGTGAAGATAAATTCAAATATAGACTTTGGCTATTTTAATTTATCTTAAGTTGATTTATTTAATAATGAGGAGGCGCCTCATTTATGATGTATTATTTATATTATTAATAATTAATATTTAATTATTAATGAAGGGCCGACTTCTTCTTGAAATTTGTGTCCCTACCAAAAGACATTTTTCTAAAGGGGTCGATCTCTCTCTTTGAAAAGGTGTGATCTCTCTTGGGTGTGTATATATATGAGGACCTCCTCATTCCTTCATCATCAAGTTCATTATCAAGTTTGCATTTTGTAGAAGAAGTTCAGGTGCAAGCAGCAGATCATCATTCTGTAGCAACAAGTCGATTTCAAGGAGAAACACATTCATTTGTATCTTGCATCTAAGAGAGGTGCTATTATTCATTGTATCAAATTGGCATTATGTTGTGCTGAGTTGTAAGGTAGATTTTTGCTCTTATTCTATCAATATATAAGAGATATATTGGTTGGGTTTCTCTCCCTCAGGTTGGAGGGTTTTCCTAGGGTATCTTGTTGTGTTTATTGTCTTGAGTGCTACATTTTCTGATTACTTTTGATTTTGATTATCTGATCATCAAAAACTAACATGGTATTAGAGCGAGTTTGAAGAAGATCTTGATCATATTTAGTCTTGCAACAATACTCTTTATTCTTTCTCTCATCCTTGATCACTTCTATCTCTTCGTCAAGATGGTGAACAGACTCAAGATCGAGGATAGACTTGAGGGAGCAACAAATTTCACATCTTGGAGATTCAGAGTTATGCTCAGCTTGGAGGAAAATGAATTGGTTGAGTTCATGGAGGGAAATGTCCCCGAGTCTATTGATGAGGAAGAGAAGATTCAATGGAAGAAGAAAGATACTAAGGCAAAGAAGATGTTAGTTGATTTCGCGAAGGATCATATTGTTCCAATCATCTCTAAGTTGAAGACATCAAGAGAAATTCTTAATACTTTGGAGGAGATGTATGAGATTAAAAACACAAGTCGTGCACCTACATTAAAGTAGAAACTTCATCATGTCAAGATGATGAAAGGAGAATCTATCATCACTTACTTCATGAGGATCACCGAGTTGAGAGATCAGCTCTCTACTATTGGGCATATTGTTGATAACAAGGATTTGAACATGTTGGCCCTCAATGGTCTTCCTTCATCTTGGGAGTCATACATTCAAGGTATAAGTGCAAGATCAAAACTCCCTAAGTTTGATCATTTGAGGGTAGACTGTATTCAAGAGGAGTCTAGGTTGGTTGCAAGAGGCATTAGTCAAAACTCAACAAATGAAGACATTCATGTTCTTTTCGCTCAATCCTTGAAGAAGAAAGGAAAAGGAGGAAAGAAAGGATACTTCAAGAGAAATAGAGATAAAGGGTCAAATGGTGCCCCTACATTCAAGAAGAAGAGGAATCTATCTCATGTTCAATGTTTTAGATTGACAAGTTTGGTCAGTATGCAAAGGATTGTCCAACCAGGCCTAAGTAGCATGCTTCATTTGCAGATGTGGATGAGATATCCCCTCAAAAGGATTCAAGGGAATTCTTATTCTATTTTTCTTTATCAAGCAATGTCCCAACATATAGCAACACTTGGTTGATTGATAGTGGCACTTCTCGTCACATCATTGGGTTTAGAGAACATCTCTCAGATTTGGTGATGAGAGATTCAAGTGTTCAAGTAATAATTGAAGATGATGCAAGTTACTCTGTGAAAGGTGTTGGGACCTCCACCATTCACCTAGATTCAGGAATCACCTTGTAGCTGAGTGATGTACTATTTGTACCTAGCATCAAGAGGAACCTTGTCTCAATTTCAACCTTAGAAGACAACGGGTATCAAGTAGCATTCTCTGAAGGAAAATTTCTTGCATGGCCAAAGAACTCTAACATAAAGACAACTAGTGTGATTGGTGTTTGTCAAGAATATCTCTACAAGATCTCCACCCGTCCTCTACAAGACTTGTTGCATGATGCTTCAATTTCATGTGAGCTTTGGCATAGAAGATTTTCTCACATTCACTTTCGTGCTCTTCCAACCTTGGAGAAGATGGTCATCGACATTCCGAAATTGAGCCAAGAGCATGAAGGTACTTGTCGAGGATGTGCATTGGGTGAGAACACTAAAAGACCTTTCCATAGTAGTGGAATTAGATCTAAATGTATTCTAGATCTTATTCATTCTTATTTGTCTAGTCCAATGTCTGTTGCTTCTTTGAGTGGTTTCTTGTATTATGTAATTTTTATTGATGACTACTCTAGAAATACTTGGATTTATTTCTTAAAGACTAAAGAATCAGAGGAAGTACTTGAGAAATTCAAGGAATTCAAAGGTCAAGTAGAAAAATTGTTCGAGAAGAGGATCAAAGTTCTGAGATCTGATAACAGTGGAGAGCACATTTTTGGCAGCTTCTGTAGCTTTTGCATTGAAGCAAGGATTAAGAGGGAGCTATGTGTCCCTTACAATCCTCAACAAAATAGTGTAGCAGAAAGGAAGAACATATCCATTGTAGAAGCAGCTAAGGCCATGATTCATAATCAGGATCTACAAAAACTCCTTTGGGCTGAAGCTTCTAGGATAGTTGTGTATGTCCTGAATCGATGCCCTTATCGTATCTTGGAGGAAATAACACGTGAGGAAGCTTTCACAGGTGTAAAACCTAAAGTCATTCATTTGAGAATATTCGGTTGTCCTGTGTATATCCATATTCCTAAAGATAAAAGGACAAAATTGGAACCATCTAGCAAGAAGGGAATATTTGTGGGTTATAGTGAGACTTTAAAAGCCTACAGAGTTTACATTCTAGGTCAAAAGTTAATTGAGATCAGCAGGGATGTTGCATTTTAAGAAGATGTTGCATTCAAAAGATCCAAAGGTCATCATATGGAGATAGACAATGAAGACCAAGAGTCTCCTCAGGACATGGAAGTTGACCATCCTAAGATTCAGAGGGAGACCACTGATCCAAAAGAAGAAGTTGAACCAGTTGAGCCTTTGGAACCTATTGATGGGCCTATCGACATTGTCATTGGTAGAAAGAGACCTCTATGGGCTAGGCATACAATGTAGGAGGCAAAAAACTTTGCAGCTCCTAGAGGTACTTTCAGAGAAAGAAAAAGACCTCAGAGGTTTTCAAAATATGTTGCATTGATGAGTCAAATGATTGAGTCTAAGCCTTCGAGTGTTGAGGAAGCTACAAGTCAGCAAGTTTGGAAAGATGCTATGTCTGAGGAATATCACTCTATCCTCAAGAATGATGTTTGGGACATTGAACCTAGACCTGAAGGAAAATTTGTGGTATCTTCTAAATGGCTCTTCAAAATCAAGCATGCAATAGATGGGAGCATTGAGAAGTACAAGGCTAGATTTGTGGCTAGAGGGTTCTCACAGAAAGAAGCGATAGAGTATGAGGAAACATTTGCCCCAGTTGCTCGTTATACATCTGTCAGGACCATCATTGCTCTTGTAGCATCTAAAGGATGGAAAGTACACCAGATGGACGTGAAGATAACATTTCTAAATGGTGTAATTGAGGAAGAGGTATATATTGAGCAACCTGATGGCTTTGAGGTTCATGGTGTTGGCATAACAATTAGCACCTCTGGAGTGTGAGTTGGTATGGACAACTATGCACACTGTGTAATGAGTTCTCTTCAAATTAGGAGGGGAAGCTCCCTCATTTGCTGATATGTGTTCTAAAAATAAAATAACTAAATCCTATCTTTTTGACTCAGCTGGAAGAGGCACACGGTTAAGAAAAACAAGGACGTTGTAGCTAAGGATTTTCTTTGGTTTCGCAGGTCTTTAACTACAACTAAAATCTTTAAACTATCCAATCTCCTAAAAAAAAAGAGCATGATGAAATGGAGCAAGAATGTGATTACACAATAAACTTCAGGTATAGATTCACAAATTGAAGGCAAGGTGGCACAACTATTTGCTTGGTTGGGAAGAAGTTTATTAGAAACAAACAAATACATGATAAACTAGGTATAGATTCATAACATGAAGGCAAGGTGGCACAACTATTTGCTTGGCTGAATAAGTTTATTGACACACACATCAAATGATAATCTTTAAGTACAAATTTGCAACATGAGGGCAAGGTGGCTCAACAATGTTCTCATCTGAATAGGATTATTATTAACAACACAAGGTAAGCAACTAGGACAATAAATTGCATAGGCCAAACATGCATACAATAAATGATCAAACTAGCAACCCCATTTAACTAAGATAAGAATTCAACATAATAACTGCATGAAACCCGAGTGGCATAACAATTCATCAGCATAATAAATACTTGTGAACAGATACAAAGTAGACAATATTACAAGCAAGGTGGCAAAACATATTTTACTTTCTCATGCAAAAGTTCTTTACAAATGAGCTGAAAGCTCTTATTTATAGACATCAAAGGTGTAGGAAACCCTAAAATCACCTTGAGTCAACTACAGTCTTGCGAGCATGCAAGATTTTATTCTCTAAGTCTAATAAAAGAAACTATACAGTTAACTGGAAAGCTACCATCAGTTAACCGATACAAAAAAGACTAATTGGACAATGTACAACATACACATCCTTATTGAAAGAAAAGCTAACTGATAACTAACATCAGTCAACTAACACTAAGAGTCCATCCTCCTATGAAGATATCTCCAAGAATGAGATAGGCATGCTTGATATCAACAAGGAAAACTCAAGAACTGACGTTGAGTTAACTGCTGCTTGTGAATCATCCTCGTAAATAACTGCAGGATCCAATTGGGTGTCTACTCGAAGCCCTCTCTATTTATTATCTCGTCCAAGAATTTATTGATTGTATCATCATTTGGCACTCTGACATTGTCCACGATGACCAACTGCTTGTCTAATTCCTTATCTCCATCCTGGATCGCCCTCTGACTGTCTCTCACCTCTGTAGTCACCTTCTTGAAACTGATAGTCAACATTGAGAACTCCTCCAGCTTAGATGCCTCAGGATCTCCACCTAGGTTATCATGAATCAACTCTTCGAACTTAGCCTGAGTTGCTTCCAACTCAGCGTATGTACCATCTTCATGCCAATAATGGCATGGGATATGGGTGATGAACTTGCTGAAACAACCTTTTCCTGAATTACGCCCATCTTAGCAGAAACTCTTTCATATGTTTCCACTTTGCAAAGATACAATTATCTCCAAGTGAAAACCTTCTTTTTATCTTCTACTGCTTCAATGGCATCATAGAAAACTGCAAGCTGTGATATGAGAATCAAATCCTTTGGCTTACACTCTCCTATGAATATCTCAGGCTCCTAAATCCTTTGTCAAAGACTATGTGCGTCAACCCTAAACTGATACAACTTTGTAAGGAGATGTCGACCAACAACTATGAAGTCCTCAATCTAAATATCTAAAAGCTTTCCTTGATTAATCAGGTAGTGAATCCTCTACTAATCTGCAACTGTCTCTTGAAGCTATGGGAGTAAAGCTGCCTATCCTATGTTCCAAAAAGAAAACTCGAGATATACTGTCGAAGTTTCCTGACTTCAGCCTTGAGGGTTGCCTTATCTTCATCATCTTTCATGAAATGCTCTTACAGATTACCCACGACAACCTTGAACAGGCTCACATTGGTGTGTCGAGTATTCTTAGCTAGATTTTCTTTGACGAAGGTAAAGTCACCGACATCAACCTCATCTAGGTTCCTGCCTTTTGGAGGTGTAGCAACTTCTATAATGAGTTCTGCTTTAGGATTCTTCTCAATGTTGACCTGCTTCTTGGCCCTCTTATTCAACCTGTCTTGATAAGGATCATCGAACTTAGACAAGTCCAGTTGATATGAAGGCATACGCCTTTCTCTACCTAACAACCTCTTGAGCCAAGATGAATGATTCACGCCGTTCTCCTGAAGAGGAGTTGCTCCTACTGTGTCAACCACTGGCAGATCAACTAGCATGAAGGTCTCATGTACTGAAGACTCTGGCTCTAAATCAATGTCAATAGGAGATGATGAAGGCAAAAAAGGTGGACCTAGAGATGATGAATCAGCCTTAGTTTGTACTATCGATTCTGCTAGAACTACTGGCTCTGCTGGAACTACTGGATCTATCGGAACTACTGGCTCTCTCTCAACCTATTTTCGTTTAGTGATGCTCTTCCCCTTTGAATTCACCCCAATCTTGACTCCTTTAGGCAGATTTAAGATGACGTTGACTCAAGGATTCGCCCTAGAAGTAGAAAGCAATGAGGAAATCACTATTGGCGGCTCTGTGACTGGAACTACCCTTCGCTTCCGCTTGCTCTCAAGGAAGTACATGCTCGTCCTTGAACTCACCACGCCCAATTTTCTTTGGCATGTTGGTTTTCTGAGTCTTCAACCATTGTTGAGCTACCTTCTTCTGTGATATGTCCTTGTCCTCTTCCCATATCCTATCACAATCTAGAATAGATATTGTAAAGTGATCTAAACGCAGAGGGATAGAAAAACATTTCTCAATGTCCCTCGATTTGGGGCTACAAACGACCCTTCCATCAACTGACCTGATTTTTCTCGTAGACGAGTCATAATGCTTGATGCAAGCGATTACAAAATTTAGAATGAAAACCGAGATGGGAATGGATGTCGTTGCAAGCAAACCTGAACGCTCTAGATTCCTGACTGTACTGATGTTGGTACCCTCTAGTGTACTCAAATTGATGACAAGGTAAACATGACCCAAATCAGTATCGATATTTTTTAGAAAGTGATCTAAACGTAGAGGGATAGAAAAACATTTCTCAATGTCCCTCGGTTCGGGGCTACAAATGACCCTTCCATCAACTAACCTGATTTTTCTCGTAGACGAGTCATAATGCTTGATGCAAGCGATTACAAAATTTAGAATGAAAACTGAGATGGGAATGGATGTCGTTGCAAGCAAACCTGAACGCTCTAGATTCCTGACTGTACTGATGTTGGTACCCTCTGGTGTACTCAAATTGATGATGAGGTAAACATGACCCAAATTGGTATCGATATTTTTTAGAAAATCATGAATAAAGACCTGTTTGGCCTTGTAATATATGGCATTGTACTACATTCTAAAAAACTAGATTATTGACTCAAAAGTTGGGTATGTTCAGACAACTTTAGAAAAGGCTGAAAAAGCTCGAGGATAGGCTAAAAATAGCAAGTGGAAGTGAATTTTTTTAATTTTTTTTTGAGAGATGGGTTTTGTGCAGAATCAAATTCTAAGACAACCTAGATCGATAGAGTTGCGAAAAAACACAATTTAGGCCTGCATGAAAAAGGTTTTCGGTTGAGATTTGAACTAGCGGTTAGGGGCACTTGGGGCAATTTTTCCCATGAAAATCTGGAACATGGGTTTTGTGTAGAACTAAATTCTAAGACAACCCAGATCAATAGATTTGCGAAGAAATGTGTTTTAGGCCCACATGCAAAGAAAATTCTTGAAAAAAGCACAATGCTCTAGAATAGAGGCAGCGAGGCAATTTTCACAAAATAATCTAAGACATGGGTATTGTCGTTGATGCTAAAATACTCGAACCTAGATGATGTGTTTCTGAAGATTTGTTTTTTCTTTGACATGCAGAGAAAACCTAAGACGAGAATAGAGGAAATAAAACAGAAGATAGAAGTTTTGTTTGTTTTGTTTTTATCTTCTTCTATAAAAATTTGCCTATGCTTGAAAAGGATCCGATGAAACCTCCATGCAAAAGGAAAACAAAGTCTGAAATATTCTTCTCCCAAACATTCTGAATCTGTAGCTACGAAGAACACTGAATTCTGACACTTGTAGCACCTTCAAATCTTTTTTATGCTCAAGAAAAGATGTTTTTAATCAGCTCATGATGAGAAATAATGGACGCCATATGCAAAGTATATAAGAAATTATCTTTAAAGGCATGATAAATGCATGCAATGTCTTGGAAATGGTGCTTGAACTCTATCTGAGCCTTCAAAACCCACGCATGGCCTATAGTTGGCTTTAAAATCAGTTAACTGAATGAAGAATAAACCCTAATTAGGGTGCCACCTTGAGAAGTTCAGTTAATGGATGCATGCAAGCTGATCTCACTCAGTTACAGACTAAAAATAGGCTTAGAAGAAATCAACTTGAAAACAGTTAATTGAAGAGCTAATTTTAGCTGACTGAATCCACCTCTCATGTGCACCACTTCACTTGAGTTCAAAATTCAACCTTTGACTTTAGGCGCCTCTTTCCAAACTTAGCCATTTTTCTAAAAAATTGAATTTGAAAACCTCACCGAAGCTCAAGTTTGAATACTAATGTCGATTGACTCACATGTCGGATTGACTAGCTGATAGTTTCATTGAAGAGCAGGATCAAATCTGACAAAAGACTTGTTGAGGTGACAAACCCTAATTCATCCATCTGAGGCCTTAGAATGAAGGGCACCCCTAGCCTCCAGGGGCACTTTTGACCTCAAACTTAGAAAAATTTCAATGCATTTTCCATCATTTTCATAATGATACTGACCTCACTTCACTTTGTGTTATCCGATGTTCAGCAAAACCTTAGAACTAGCTGACTAGCTCACTGCGGAGCTGGCTAGATTCTGAACAAGAGATCTTGGAAAGCACTTCTCGTAAAAACATCGTTTGACAGCTTAAAAACATGGGCACCCTTGGCCTCCAGGGGCGCTTTTCCTCCCAGATAGCCATTTTCCATTCTAGCTAAAATCCACTAAACCTCTAGCTATAGGTTGTCAAGAAGTCATCTGACCTGACTGAGATATGCAATGGAAAGCTGGAACCAAAACGGATGGGATGAGCACTTGAAATCATCAAAAAGACTGAATTCAAGGCACCAAAACCTTGGGCGCCCCTGGCCTGCAAGGGCACTTTTGACATTTCTGGACAATTCTAATCATGTCTAGAACCTCAAGTTTGACCTTTGATAGCGACAGATCAATAGCTCGGATTCACCCTCTGACGGATGCATTGCGAGGCCAGGTTAAGACTGAAACAAACCTCCTAGGTGTCACTTGATCAAAAATCCTCATCTGGAGCCTCAAAAAGATGGGTGCCCCTAGCTAAGAGGCACGCTTTTCACTCTAGACAGTCATTTTCAATTTCCCTCGTTTTGCTTTCAATCTCTAGTTTCAGGTGATATACTAATCCGTTGGCCTGGCTGGATGGCTCATCGTAAAGCTAATGGGATTCCAAAGAAGACATCTTGGAAGAAACAAGTCTGAAAAAGTTGATCTTGGCCTCCAGAATCAAAGGGCCCCTGGCTCACAAGTGCGCTTTTACTCCAGAGTTGGCCATTTTTTCAACATTTTCACCTCGTTGAAAATTCCCTCCGAGATGAAGCCTCTTTTCAGACAAAACTCATCATAGAAACATCACCGAAGCATTTTGAGCTTAGCTTCCAACACCTGGAACCTGGCCATCTGCCATTGTTGAGCTCGTAGAACCTAACTTTTCACTTGAAAATCAAAAACTACCCACCAAGCTTAAACTGAGTTTTAACTAAATCTGACTTCACCATTGTGATCATGAATTAAAGTAATCCAATCAAAACAATTTTCAGCCAATCTTGACAAGTTTCAATTTTTAGGGTTTTTGACCTAAACATAGAGGACCAGAAACCCTAATTTTCATTTTTTTTCAAATTTTGCCAGTATCTTCATGGCATCACACTGACTCAAATTCCATACTTGATTTTCCCAAAAACTATGTTTTGACATCATTTTGACAAGGTTTAGACCACTTTAAGCAAAATGCCTTAATCATCTAATAACAAGACTACTCCTAAAAATCACCTAAACAAGACTACTTAAATCACCTAAAACACGACAAAAATTCACAGAATGGGGAAACACATTACTACATAACGATAAATCATAAATAAAATATTTACAAAAATTACTCCTCCCCCAGAGGGTTGAAGTGCTCGAGATATTGCCCGTTGTATGGCAGCGGGAGAAGCCTTCCATCTTGATGTGAGAGAATGTATGTTTTCTCTTCTCTTGATTCATATATCTGGAAGGGTCCTAACCATAAGGAATCAAACTTTCCATGCATTCCTTTAGGCTCATGTCTTTTATCCCACAATAGGACCTGGTCTCCAATCTCGAAGTCTCAATGACGAGCCTTCTTATCAAAAATATTCTTCACTCACTCTTGATGTTGAGTGATTATGTCGATGACCTCCACCCTTTCCTCCTCTAGCTTCATCAAGTACAAAATCCTCTTCTTGATTGGATCTTTGAACTCTCCATCCTCCACCGTGGATGTCAGCTGCAAGGCATAGGACTCTAGTGTAATGGGTAACATTGCTTTTGTATGATATAAAAGTGTAAAAGGCGAAGTGTTGATGGCTCTTTTGGGAGTGATTCTATCCACCCAAAGAGCATCATATATTTTCCTATGCCAAGCTTTCTAATTTGTGTCAACCAGCTTACGAATGATTGTGACTATGTTCTTGTTTGAAGATTTGGCTTGTCCATTACCTTGTGGGTAATAATCTGATGAATGTGACAACGTGATGTCATGATAAAACAAAAATTAAGTAGCTCCTCTAATGAGAAACTCATTGCATTATCAGCCAAAATTTTACGAGGCACCCCGAAGCACAAAATGATGTTCTCCTTCAAAAAGTCACAAACAACTTCCGAGGTAGCTCGCTTGGTAGGAACCGCTTCAACCCATTTCGTAAAATAATCGATTGTTGTAAGGACATAAACATGCCCCTTACTGGAATGTGGGTTGATGGGACCCATGAAATCAATACCCCATCATTGAAATGGAGCATCTATGATAACTGGCCTAAGAGGAGTAGTCACCAATCTGACTTTACTAGCAAACTTCTGACATGACTGACACCTATACACCCATTCATATGCATTGCGAAACATGGTAGGCCAATAGAACCGTGCTCGCAAGATTTTGAATGCAGTAACCCTCGACGAGAAGTGACCACCGCATGCTTGACTATGAAAAGCATCCAACAATCTCTGTTGTTGGTTTCTATCGATGCATAAAAGAAAACTTCCATCAAGGCCACGCTTGTACATAACGTTATTGACAAGCACAAAGTTTTGTGCTTTCAACTTCAAAGTTCTCTTCTGTTGGTTGTCCATGTGACGTGGACATTCTCTATAAGTTGAATAATACCACAAATTTATGTACCATTCCTCTGCAGAATCGACTAATAGGACCAAAGGAAGGTCCTCTTCAGGTTCAGGTTCAAGTCCACCATTGCTTTTCTTCTTTTGATCTCCATCTTCTACCAATAATCGATAAAGACCTTTCTTGCGGACGAGCTTGGTCGACTTGATCTCCAGATCATACTCTTGAACTTTTGCAATCCAGTTTCCTCTCTTCGTGCCCATCTCCTATTGAGTTAGCACACCTTTCACTGTTGGATTGGTGACAAACACCGTAGTATGTGAATTCAAGATGTAGAATCTGAAATTCTTGATAGCTCTAACGACAACATACACATTCTTCTCAATTTGAGAATAGCGTGATTCACTATATTTAAAACTGGTACTCATGAAAGCGATTGGAGATTCTCCTTCTTCACTGAGCTTCTAAGTCAATATAGCAGACAACGTGTGTTTCAACGCATAACAATAGAGGATGAAATCCTTCTGAAAGTC
This sequence comes from Sequoiadendron giganteum, assembly GCA_007115665.2. Lineage (NCBI taxonomy): Eukaryota > Viridiplantae > Streptophyta > Pinopsida > Cupressales > Cupressaceae > Sequoiadendron > Sequoiadendron giganteum. The sequence continues at coordinate 557,055,841 of CM021103.1, forward strand.
AGGACGAACCAACGTTGGTGTGTTAGCAATAGCTTATTTGATTTTGATAAAGGCCTACTTGCCTTCATCCGTCCATATGAAAGTGGACGTCTTTTTCATCATAGCTGAGATCTCCTTCGTTAGCTCTGAAAAATCTAGTACAAACCTCCTGATAAAGTTGACTTTACGAAAAAAGAAATGTACTTGTGTCTTGTTGGTAGGAAGAGACATGTTCTTAATTGAATCCACCCAATTTGGGTCACTTTTGGTTCCCTCCTTGGAAATGATATGGCCAAGTAACTTGCCCTCCGTCATCGCAAAGATAGTCTTCTTGGGATTCAATGAAATTCTGTGGTACCTGCATCTTTCAAAAACTTTCGTGAGGTGCGAAATGTGAGCGCTTCATTTATCTGAGAAAACGGTCAAGTCATCAAGATAAACAACTATTATTTTATTCTTGAGATCCCCAAATTCCAAATCCATGGCCCTCTGAAAAGTAGCACCAATGTTGATAAGGCTGAAAGGCATCCTCTCATAAGCAAACATTCTCCATGGCGTGGTGAAAGTTGTTTTGATTTGTTCCTCCTTTGCCATTGCGATTTGATTGTAATCGAAAAAACCATCAAGAAGTGATAGCATCTTCAATCCGGTGACTGTCTGCAATGTATGCTCCATGATTGGTATGGGGTAATTGTCCTTCAAGGATGATAGATTTAAGTTCCTGAAATCCATGTAAATTTTGATTTCACCATTCTTTTGCGCATAGGAATAGTGTTTGACACCCAGGTGGAGTGATGAATTGGATAAATTATCTTTGAGTCCACCATCTTCCGAATCTCTGCATAGATAGTATCTTGAATTCACGGATTATAATGTCTTTGCTTTTGCCTGAAAGGCTTGACATCAGACTTCAAAGGAATTGTATGTGACAATTCTATGAGTGTGAAGACCTTCAAGTCTTCATAAGACCAGGCAAAAACACCCTTGTATTGTTTGAACAAGGCGGTAAACTTCTCAGCTTCTTTTGTAGTACAACACTTGTCTAGATTAACAAACTAAGGTTTGTCTTCAGTTTCGATCTTCACTTGGAAATGCTTAGTAGAAGTATTAACACCTGACATCTTTTAATCTTGGATATATCAGTCATGCTAGTCAAAAATTTCCTCCAAAGACACAAAACCCTTGGGAATTAGATTTCCTTTCAATCGCATGATCCCGGATTCTATAGCTTTAGAGTCTTCATCAATTGAATCTTTGAAAGGAGTAGAACTTCCTTCAAAGAACGATTCTTTGTAATTTTCTCCCATCACGAGAAACTCTTTGATGTCATCATCATCATCAAAGACTTGCCAATTATCTACATTATCTGGTACAAATGGCCTATAGATCAACTCAATAGCAAAAGAATTTTGACAAAAGTCAGAATGTGGCATGAAAAGAGCAGTTGACATTGCAATGGCATCAACTCTGCTATTGTCCATTCTTGGAATGTATTGGATGTTGAATGCATCAAACTAGTCAATGGTGTTCCACACCCTTTGTCTGTAGGATTGAAGGCGATTATTTCTAGCTTGAAAATGATATCTGATCTATTTAATAATGAGCTCTGCATCTCCTTCAAATCTAAGCAATTTAATCCCCATATCCTTCATGTTCTTGAGACCTAATAAAAGTGCCTCATATTCAACAGTGTTATTGGTGCATTCAAATTGCAACATATATGCGAATAAATATAGACGTCCTTCAAAAGAAATGATCACTACTCCTGCTCCTAATCTTGATGTTGAGCAACTGTCGTCGAACTACATCATCCACACTTTTGATCCTTCATATGATGTATTCATGGAGTGTAATATTCTGAAAATCTTTAGTGACATCAGAAATCATAGCATATGTCCCTAGACTCGTGTCTTGATATAACACTTGTGCATGTGGAAACTAGGACTTTACCACTGTAAACTTTGATTTCACCTTAGGCTCCAACTTGAAAGTGTCATTCTTCAATGGAATTGTCACGAATGACCAATCCAACTAAATTTCTCTTCCAAGATCCTTGCAAAATCTCATGCTGAGCAACATCCCATAACTTTTAGGAATGTCAGCGATCAAGATAGTCATCATGATTTTCTTTTCAAGACAAGAAGCTAGCCTTACTTGTGCATCTTTCAGTTGACCAACCAACAACACCGGCTTTGACTCAAGTGAATAACACTTTTCTTTGGTTTCGGTGCATGAAATTCCCAACGCGTTCATGATTTTTAAAGGCATGACATTGTTCGAAGCTCTGCTATCTATGATGCAATTTCTGAGTTTAAAACCCTCTATATACAAAGATATATAGAACAAATTTGGCTTGTCTTCTGATGGTACAAAGGACTCAAGTAATGTAGGTTGGATTGCAGCCTTCTTCTTTACCACCTTGAGGATTCTATCCAACTGCTCTAGATGATTATGAAGATAATCTAGTTGTGAAATTTGTACCTTCGTCTTCATCATGGAAGACACAATGTCAAAATTTGTTGAGGTTGGATCCTAAACAACCGGCACGGTGTTTACTTGTGAAGACTTTGGATTGGAAGTGGAAGCCACTATTTTTCCCTTTTCATCTAGCTTCTGCTTTTCCTCTTCTTCTTTCTGTGCTTTGAAGTGTTGTGCATGTGTGAACATAGGCGATGAGATTTTCTCATGATTGATTGCAAGAGAGTATTAGCGGTAGTCTTCTTCTTTTTCATTGATGGGTTCTTTGTCGAAGAATCCTGTTGCGGAGTCGCCATCAAAGTTGTCCATCTATGGTGAGACAATATTTGTAGTTGGTGAAGGTACAAAACTTGAACTCAAAGTAGCACTAACAAATCCCATGATCTAATTAATTCTTTGATTTTTTGAACATGTAGTTCTGGTGTGTTCAGTTATGTCATGGAAAGAGCAATAAGTTATAGGTTTCTCAGTATCAACAGGTCTTGATTGTCCTTGCGAGAACCTTGGTTTGTACTTGTTGAATGGTTGGAAGTTATTCCTCTTCGATTGGTATGGTTGTTGAGGTTGATATGGCAGTTGTGTAGGCAGTGCTTGTTGCCCTTGTGAGGGTGATTGTCTTTTGAGAATTGTCACCTCATTGGCTACCTTCTGCAATAGTGGATCAAAAAACGCTTGAAGAAGCGGTCTGATTGAATCATTCTTCATCTTGCCTGTCATAATCATATTGTCTTCAATTTTGATTGCTTCTTCTTGTGTAACTTGTAGATCTATTCCTTCATTTGATTTTAATAAAAAGGCTATTTCTGACGACAATGCGTTGATGAAGCTTCTCATCAAGATCTCATCAGACGAGTTGAGTGTATGGGAAAGACATGTGACAAGGCGGTTAAACCTTGCTACGAACTCCCTCATTGGTTTTGTAGTCTCCATCTTTGAGTTTGAGAGCTGTGCAAATAATTGATGGTTATCCTCAGCAGGCTTGAACCTTGCCAAGAATTTCTCACTCATGACTACCCAACTTGTGATAATGCTTAGTTCAAGATTATTGAACCAGTTTGAAGCGTTGTTCTCCAGGGTCTCAACAAAGAGACACACAACTATGTCTTCATATGGAACATGCAAAATAGAACAAACCACTGTGAATGCTGAAATGTGTTCATCAAGATGTTTAGATCCATCACCATGGAATCAAGGAAAATGCTTTTGCAATCCATTAGGTAGCTCATGATGTCTTGCTAAGGCCAACAATCTGATGTTGTCACCCCAAGGTAGTGGGGTTGGACATCTTCTGTTTCTTCCATTTCGACTATTGTGATTGTTGTTGTTGTTTTTGTCACCCATTGCTTCAGGTGGGACTGGAGATTCTTCTTCTAATCCTTCTAGGAAATGCTCAAGAACCTCTTCAAAGCACAACTCTTCTTGAATGGGAGGATTGTGCCTTTGTCTGTAGTCAAATTGGTAAGCCAGGATGCTTTATTCCCACGCGGGTGGTGGCAAAACTGGTCTACCAGCTACGAGATCCACTCTTTCTTCTTCTTTGTCCAGAGTAGTAGTTGTGTTTCTCCATTGAGTAGTAGATGTATGATTGTCAAAGATGAAACTCTACAGGCTATTGATGATGTCTAACTTCTCACCTTGAATCAACACAAAGTTCAACTATATGATGGCCGGAGTGAGTCCTGGTTGTTGAACTGGAGCAGTAGGATTCCAGATGGTCATTCCTGTGACATAAAGCATGAAGCTTTCTTCAAGTTTTCTTACCTCGTGCCCCATAGTGGGTGCCAAAAAAATGTTGGCGTACCAATTAGCACCTCTAGAATGCGAGTTGGTATGAACAACTATGCACACTACGTAATGAGTGCTCTTCAAATTAGGAGGGGAAGCTCCCTCGTTTGCTGATATGCATTCTAAAAGTAAAATAACCAAATCCTATCTTTTTGACTCAGCTGGAAGAGGCACAAGGTTAAGAAAACCAAGGACATTGCAGCTAAGAATTTTCTCTGGTTTCGTAGGTCTTTAACTACAACTAAAAACTAAAAGCTTTAAAGTATCCAATCTCCTCAAGAAAATAGAGCATGAGGAAATGTAGCAAGAATGTGCTTACACGATAAAATTTAGGTACAAATTCACAATGTGAAGGCAAGGTGGCACAACTATTTGCTTGGCTGGAAAATTTTTTATCAGAAACAAATAAATACATGATAAACTGGGTACAAATTCACGTGAAGGAAAGGTGGAACAAATATTTTCTTGGCTGAATAAGTTTATTGACACACACATCAAATGACAAGCTTTAAGTACAAATTGGCAACATGAGGGCAAGGTGGCTCATCAATTTGCTCATTTGAATAGGCTTATTAATAACAACACAAGGTAAGCAACTAGGACAACAAATTGCATAGGTGAAACACACATACAATAAAAAATCAAACTAGCAACCCCATTTAAGTAAGATAAACATTCACCATAATAACTACATGAAACCCGAGTGGCATAACAATTCATCATCATAATAAATACTTGTGAACATATACAAAATAGGTAATATTATAGGCAAGGTGACACAACATATACTACTTTCTCATGCAAAAGTTCTTTACAAATGAGCTAAAAGCTCTTATTTATAGACATCAAAGGTGTAGGCAACCCTAAAATCACCTTGAGTCAACTACAGTCTTGCGAGCATGCAAGATTTTATTCTCTGTATAATAAAAGAAACTATACAGTTAACTGGAAAGCTACCATCAGTTAACCAATACAAACAAGACTAATTAGACAATGTACAACATGCATGTTCTTATTGAAAGAAAATCTAACTGATAACTAACATCAGTCAACTAACACTAACTAAGAGTCCATCCTGCTACGAAGATATCTCTAAGAATGAGATAGGTGTGCCTGATATCAACAAGGAAAACTCAAGAACTGACATTGAGTTAACTGTTGCTTGTGAATCATCCTCGTAAATAACTGCAGGATCCAACTGGGTGTCTACTCCAAGCCCTCTCTATTTATTATCTCGTCCAAGAATTTATCAATTGTATCATCATCTGGCACTTTGACGCTGTCCATGATGACCAACTACCTATCTAATTCCTTATCTCCATCCTAGATCGCCCTTTGACTATCTCTCACCTCTATAGTCACCTTCTTGAAACTGATAATCAACATTGAGAACTCCTCCAGCTTAGATGCCTCAAGATCTCCACTTAGGTTATCACGAATCAGCTCTTCGAACTCAGCCTAAACTGCTTCCAACTTGGTGTATGTACCATCTTCACACCGATAATGGCATGGGATATGGGTGATGAACTCATTGATAAACCTAAGAGCTGAAACAACCTTTTCTTGAATTACGCCCATCTTAGCAGAAAATTTGTCATATATTTCCACTTTACAAAGATACAATTCTCTCCAAGTGAAAACCTTTTTATTTTCTTCTACTGCTTCAATGACGTCATAGGAAACTGTAAGCTATGATATGAGAATTAGATCCTTTGGCTTAGACTCTGCTATGAATATCTCAAGCTCCTGAATCCTCTATCGAAGACTATGTGCGTCAACCCTCAACTGATACAACTCTGTAAGGAGATGTCAACCAACAACGATGAAGTCCTCAATTGAGGTATCTAAAAGCTTTCCTTGATTAATCAGGTAGTGAATCCTCTACTGATCTGCAGCTGTCTCTTGAAGCTGCGAGAGTAAAGGTGCATGTCTTGCAATCCCATAAAGAAAACTCGAGATATACTGTCGGAGCTGTCTGACTTCAGCCTTGAGGGCTACCTTATCTTCACTGTCTTTTATGACACACTCTTGTAGATTACCCGCGACAACCTTGAACAGGCTCACGTCGATGTGTCGAGTATTCTTACCTAGATTTTCTTTAATGAAGGTAAAGTCACCAATATCAACCTCATCTAGGTTCTTTCCTTCTGGAGGTGTAGCAACTTCTATAATGAGTTCTGCTTCAGGATTCTTCTCAATGTTGACCTGCTTCTTGGCCCTGGTATTCAACCTGTCTTGATAAGGATCACCGAACTCAGACAAGTCCAGTTGATATGAAGGCATACACCTTTCTCTACCCAACAACCTCTTGAGCCAAGATGAATGATTCACGTCGTTCTCCTGAAGAGGAGTTGCTCCTATTGTGTCGATAGGAGATGATGAAGGCAAAAAAGGTTGACCTGGAGATGATGAATCAACCTCAGTCTGTACTATCGATTTTACTGGAACTATTGGCTCTGTTGGAACTATTGGCTCTCTCTCAACCTGTTTCCATTTATTGATGCTCTTCCCCTTTGAATTCACCCCAATCTTGACTCCTTCAAGTAGCTTCAAGATGAATTTGACTCGAGGCTTTGCCCTAGAAGTAGAAGGCAATTAGGAAATCACTGTTGGCGGCTTTGTGACTGGAACTACCCTTCGCTTTCACTTGCTCTCAAGGAAGTACATGCTCGTCCTTGAACTCACCACGCCCAATTTTCTTTAGCATGTTGGTTTTCTAAGTCTTCAACCATTGTTGAGCTACCTTCTTCTACAATTTGTCCTTGTCTGTAATGTCCCCACTTTAGTAGTTGACCAAGTGTGTGTGTGTTAGCCTTGTTCTACATGGTCCCGAGAGCTAACGAAGGGTTTAAGGGGATCCTAGAGTGTTTTGGCCTAGTCATTTCTAGTTTAGGCCAAAACAAAGTTGATTTACTCAGTTTCAAGCATACTTACTATTTTTAGTAAGTCAACAGGACACAGTGGAGACCAATTTTGGTGATTGGATTTGATACTCCTCGGTGAGAGCTTTCCGACGAGCTATCACTCGCATTATTCGGAGTCCGATTGCTAATACATTTTAATGCCTGAAGTTTTATTAAAGTAACATTTAATTTAATTGTAAAATATTAAAGTGTTACTTTAATATTTATTTTATGGGGATGTGTACCCAAGGGAGACATAAGGGGATATTTTAATATATGTTTTATATTGCACATCTTTATCCCACATTTCCCATGAGAGTTGAGTCGACCCTTGGAAATAGAATAAAAGGAAACGTTTGTGGCTTCTTTAGATATGTTGAGTATGGAAAGAAAGTTGATGTGTGAGTTGCAGATCCGTTCTTGGCATTAGAGGACGTCTATCCTCTCTTGTGACATTCTAGACGTCATTCCCGTGGGGTTTGGCCTTTGGAATCCATTGTTATCAGATTCATTATCAAGCAGATTTGGCACGCTTCTAGCTATAGGCAGATTTGATGTTTTGCTCATATCTTCTTCATTCCTCATCCGACACTTATGCTACCTTGAGGAAATGGTTTTATAAAGGCATTGGATTGTTTGAAAGACAAATTACTGTAGCGGCACTATTCACACGAGTACTATTCACGTGGCACTATTCACGTGCCACTATTCATGTGACACTATTCACGTGGGTACTATTCATGTGGCACTATTCATGTCACTGTAGCAGCAGGTCTATATAACATTTGCTGGAGCATTATGTCAATAATATTGGAGCAATTAGCGAGTTGATAATCTGCCATTTACTTGATTTTATTAAATTCTGAAAATAACATCTTATCAGCAGTAATAAAATTTCCAATCTGCATATCATTGCACTTTCTTTTTGTTCATGTTAAGTGATTTTCAATTCCATGCAAACAAACAATATAAACGTCCCATTTTCGAAGTCATAAGGGTTAAATTAGTAAATGGAGGAATAAGGAGTTGGATGCAAACTGTTTGACAAAATTCCTATCAGCAGTTGTTTAGTTGTTGGGCATTTAAGGGTGCCCATTACAAATCTTGACTCCTTCAAGTAGCTTCAAGATGAATTTGACTCGAGCCTTTGCCCTAGAAGTAGAAGGCAATTAGGAAATCACTATTGGCGGCTTTGTGATTGGAACTACCCTTCACTTTCACTTGCTCTCAAGGAAGTACATGCTCGTCCTTGAACTCACCACGCCCAATTTTCTTTAGCATGTTGGTTTTCTGAGTCTTCAACCATTGTTGAGCTACCTTCTTCTGCAATTTGTCCTTATCCTCTTCCCATATCCTATCACAATCTAGAATAGATACTGTAAAGTGATTTGAATGCGGAGGGATAACAAAGCATTTCTCAATGTCCCTCGGTTTGAGGCTACAAACGACCCTTCCATTGGTTGACCTAATTTGTCTGGTAGGTGAGTCATAATGCTTGATGGAAGATATTACAAACTCTAGATCAAAAATTGAGATGGGAATGGATGCCGCTACAAGCAAACCTGAACGCTCTAGATTCCTGACTGTATTGCTGCTAGTACCCTCCAATGTACTCAAATTGATGACGGGGTAAACATGACCCAAATTAGTATTGGTAGTTTTTAGAAAATCATGAAGAAAGACCTGTTTGGCCTTGTAATCTATGGGATTGTACTGCATTCTGAAAAAAACTAGATTATTGACTGTAAAGTTGGGTATGTTCAGACAACTTTAGAAAAGGCTGGAAAAGCTCAGGGATAGGCTTAAAATAGCAAGTGGAAGTGAATTTTTTTGGAAAATTATGAGCTATGGATTTTGTGCAGAATCAAATTCTATGACAACCTAGATCGACATAATTGCTAGAAAATGCAATTTAGGCCTGCATGCAAAATGTTTTTAGTTGAGATTTGAATTGGGAGTTAGGGGCACTGGGGGCAATTTTTCCCACGAAAATTTGGAACATGGGTTTTGTGTAGAACTAAATTCTAAGACAACCCATATCGACAGATTTGCGAAGAAATGTGTTTTAGGCCCACATGCAAAGAAAATTCTTGAAAAAAGCATAGTGCTCTAGAATAGAGGCAACATGGAAATTTTCACAAAATAATTTAAGACATGGGTATTGTCGTTGATGCTAAAATACTTGAACCCAGATGATATGTTTCTGAAGATTTTTTCATTTTCTTTGACATGCAAAGAAAACCTAAGACAAGAATAGAGGAAATAAGACAAAAGATAGAAGTTTTGTTTGTTTTGGTTTAATCTTCTTCTATAAAAATTCGCCTATGCTTGAAAAGGATCTGATGAAACCTACATGCAAATGGAAAACAAAGTCTGAAATATTATTCTCTCGAACATTCTGAATTTGTAGCTATGAAGAACACTGAATTCTGACACCTGTAGCACCTTCAGATCATTTTTATGCTTAAGAAAAGACGTTTTTAATCAGCTCATGATGAGAAATAATGGATTCCATATGTAAAATATATAAGAAAATATCTTCAAAGGTGTGATAAATGCATGCAATGTATTGGAAATGACGCTTGAACTCTATCTGAGCCTTCAAAACCCACACATGGCCTATAATTGGCTTTAAAATCAGTTAACTGAATAAAGAATAAACCCTAATTAGGGTGCCACCTTGAGGAAATCAGTTAATAGATGCATGCAAGCTGATCTCGCTTAGTTACAGACTAAAAATAGGCTTAGAAGAAGTCAACTTGAAAATAGTTAACTGAAGAGCTAATTTTAGCTAATTGAATCCACCTCTTGTGCACACCACTTCACTTGAGTTCAAAAAGTCAACCTTTGACTATAGGCGCCTCTTTCTAGATAGCCATTTTTCTGAAAATTTGAATTTGAAAACATCACCGGAGCTTAAGTTTGACCACTGATGCCGATTGACTGACATGTCGGATTGAAAGGCTAACAGTTTCATTGAAGAGCAGGATCAAATCTGACAAGACTCGTTGAGGCAATAAACCCTAATTCATCCATCTGAGGCCTCAAAATGAAGGGCACCCCTGGCCTCTAGGGGCACTTTTGACCTCAGACTTTTCAATGTATTTTCCATCATTGTCACAATGATTTTGACCTCACTTCACTTTGTGTTATTCGGTGTTCGGAAAAACCTTAGAACTAGTTGACTGGCTCACTGCGGAGCTAGCTAGATTCTAAACAAGAGATCTTGGAGAGAACTTCTCGTAAAAACATCATTTGATAGCTTAAAAACATAGGTGCCCCTGGCCTCCAAGGGCGCTTTTCCTCCCAGACTTAGCCATTTTCCATTCTGACTAAAATCCACTAAACCTCCAGCTATAGGCTATTGAGAAGTCATCTGACGTCACTGAGATATGCAATGGAAAGCTGGAACCAACACAGACGGGATAAGAACTTGAAATCATCAAAAAGACTGAATTCAAGGCACCAAAACCTTGGGCACCCTTGGCCTCTAGGGGCACTTTTGATATTTCTAAACAATTCTGATCATGTTTCGAACCTCAAGTTTGACCTTTGATACCGACAGCTCAACAAATCAGATTCACCCTCTGACGGATGTGTTGCGAGGCCAGATCAAGAATGAAACAAACCTCCTAGGTGTCACTTGATCATAAAACCTCATCTGGAGCCTCAAAAAGATGGGTGCCCCTGGTTCAGAGGCACGCTTTTCACTCCAGACTTTAAGTTATTTTCAATTTCCCTCGTTTTGCGTTCAATCTCCAGTTTCAGGTGATATATTGATCCATTGGACTGGCTGGCTGGCTCATCGCGAAGCTAATAGAATTCCATAGAAGACATCTTGGAAGAAACAAGTTTGAAAAAGTTGATCTTGGCCTCTAGAATCAAGGGTGCCCCCGGCTCATAGGTGCACTTTTGCTCCAGAGTTAGCCATTTTTTCAGCATTTTCACCTCGTTGAAAATGCCCTCCAAGACGAAGCCTCTTTTCAGACAAAAATCATCATAGAAACATCACCGAAGCATTTTGAGCTTAGCTTCTAACACGTGGCACCTGGCCATTTGCCATTGTTGAGCTCAAAGAACCTAACTTTTCACTTGAAAAAAATGAAAACTACCCACCAAGCTTAAACTAAGTTTTAACTGAATCTGACTTCACCATTGTGATTGTGAATCAAAATAAGCCAATCAAAACAATTTTCAGCCAATTTTGACAAGTTTCAATTTTTAGGGTTTTTGACCTAAAAATAGGGGTCCAGAAACCCTAATTTTCATTTTTTTCAAATTTTTCCAGTATCTTCGTGGCATGGCATCACACTAACTCAAAGTCCATACTTGATTTTCCCAAAAACTATTTTTTGACATCACTTTGACAAGGTTTAGACCACTTTAAGCAAAATGCCTTAATGAAGCAAAAAAATTGGTTTGGGTACAACACATGGGAAGGAGTCTCATGTTTGCAGGTTGAAGAAGGAATTGTATGGCCTTAAGCAGGCTCATCATGCTTGGTATGAAATAAGTGATCAATATCTATTGAGTTTGGGTTTCTCTAAGAATGATGTTGATTCTAACCTTTACTTCAAAGTGATTAATGGTGAAGCATTGATCTTAGTTCTATATGTTGATGATCTAATTCTTACTAGAGAAGAACACCTCATTTTCAAATGCAAGAAGGAGCTAGCTTATGAATTTGAAATGAAGGATCTTGGACTCATACACTACTTTCTTGGCTTAGAAGCATGGCAGAAACCTGATGGAATAATTATGAGTCAAGGAAAGTATAACATTCATATCTTGAAGAGATTTTGTATGATGGATTTTAAATCCATGTCCATGCCTATGGAGACTAACTTTCAGAAGCTTAAGGAGGTTGCAACTAGTTCAGATCTTGTGGATCCTACTATATACAGGTAGTTGATTGGATCATTGATGTATCTAGTCAATACTAGACCAGATATTTGCTATGCAGTGAGTGCACTTAGTCAGTTCATGTGTGAACCAAGGAAAATTCATCTAGTTGCAACAAAGCATGTTCTAAGATACCTTCATGGCATAGTTGGGTATGGCTTGAGATATTCTTCTGGTGTGGATTTGGAGCTGCATGGTTATACCGATTCTGATTAGGCAGGGTGTGTCACTGATTAGAAGAGCACCTCTGGATGTTGTTTTAGTTTGGGGTCTGCTATGATCTCCTAGTGTAGCAGGAAGTAGTCTTCAGTGGCAGTGAGCATTGCAGAGGCAGAATATATTGCAGCATGTATGGCATCACGAGAAGCAGTGTGGCTTCATAATCTTCGTGCAAGATTGTTTGGACAATCATTGGAGCCTACCATCATTCATTGTGATAATCAAAGTTATGTGAAGCTTTCTATCAATCCAGTATTTCATGACATGGCCAAGCATGTTGAGATCAAATACCACTATATTAGAGATATGGTATTGAGGAAAGCAATTCAATTGAGGTACATTAGCACTGATGAGCAGATGACAAACATTCTCACAAAGCCCCTTTCTAGAGTAAAGTTTGCACACTTCCGAGACAAGCTTGGTATTGTGGAGAATGAATCCCTAGCTAAGAGGGAGTCTCAACTTCAGTGATCTTCTATGATTTGCTTTAATGCATTTCTCTCTATAAGAGAGATTTGAGATGTAAGCCCTTGTTTCCACCCTCAGGGAGAGCCACAGTGGATGTCATGTGTGTGACTCCATGACAACATCACGTGAAAGAATCTGTGATGATTTTCTTGTACTTGTGTTTACACCCTCTAAGAGAGTCGTGATGAAATGTCACGATGAGGTGACAACATCACTGTTGTCAAACAGATTGCACCCGTATGCTTGAATAATTAAATTTAGCAATCAATTGAAACATTGGAACTAATTCCAAGCTATGGGTATCCTATAAGGAATTAGACCTCCAGATTCTAGGTTGGTTCCTATGAATTTTTCAGAACTGTTATGACTTCTTCATTGCTGTTTTGTTAATTTTCTGCAAGCTGTTCGCACAATCCTTTACCTCGAACAAGCTTGGTAACCTTTATGTTGATATCGCATTCCATGAATTTGGTTATCCAACCTGCACGCTTGTCATTTATGTCCTTATTTAACAGAAATTCCTTGACTGTTGGGTGAGCTACCAACAAATGTATTTTATTGTTAGACAACATATGTCTAAATTTTTTGAGAGTCCTTACTACAGCAAGCACGTGCTTTTCAACAAAAGAATATCTTGTTTCATAATCATGCAAAATTTGACTAAAAAATGCAATGGGCTGTTCAAGTCCTTGATCATTTTGCTGACAAAGCATGGTAGAAATTGTATCAACACTACCAAACGCATATAATATGAAATCTTTATCAAAGTTTGGATTTATTAGTGTCGGGGCTACTGTAAGTGCCTCTTTAATTTGCTCAAAACTGCTCTTACCCTCCTTTGTCCAACTAAACTGCATGTTTTTCTTCAACATGGATGTAAGAGGTTGCAACAACACTGTAATGTTAGGAATAAATCTCCTAACAAAGTTTATTCTTCCTAAAAATCTCTGTAAACCCTTTTTGGGAGAAGGAAGTGGTAAAGCTAGAATGGCTGTAATGCATTCTGGGTCAATTACTGTCTTTTGAAACAATGTAACCCAACAACTTACCTTCGTGAACAACAAAAATACTTTTCTTTGGATTTAAAGATATTCCATATTCTCTGCATCTCTTGAAAATCTGTCTAAGATGACCAAAGTGTTCATTTGCTTTTCGTGAGAAAACAATGATATCATCTAAGTAAATAAGAACAAATTTATTTATCAAACCTTGGAGAGCCATATCCATTGCTCTCTGAAAGGTTGCTCCTATGTTTGACAATCCAAACGACATTTTTCTGTAAGCCATAGTACCCCACTTGGTGGTAAAGGTTGTCTTGTATTGGTCTTCCTCCTTAACCAATATCTGGTTATAACCTGAATATCCGTCCAATAATGAAAACATTTCCGATCCTGAAACAACATGTAGTATCTGCTCCATTGAAGGCAGTGGATAGTGATCCTTAAGTGAAGCTCTATTTAGATCACGAAAATCAATGCACAATCTTATCTCTCCATTCTTCTTTCTGACGAGCACCAGATTAGATACCCAAGAAGTGTGCTTGATTGGAAATATGATACTTCCTTCAATCAACTTGTTCAATTCTATTTTCATCATGTGTTCTAGTTTCGGATTCAGGAGCCTTTGCTTTTGTTTGACTGGTTTTGCATTGGGTTCCAGCTCAATTGTATGTTGAGCTAACTCAGGGTTAAAACCCTTCAGATCTCCATATTCCCAAGCGAAGATGTCGCTGAATTCTTGACAAAGTGAGATAAAATCTTGTTGTTCCTCCTTTGTACAGACTTTGCCAAGCTTGAGAAGCTTGTCTTTAAATATTTCTATCGGTTCATAATGTTCTTGCTTCATTGTGATGCCCGATATGACCATTCCAAATCTGGTCAAGGAGGAAAAAGAGTTGGAACAACAAACTAATGAGCTTTGGAAGCTGTTCTTTGATGGATCCAGGAGTAAAATTGGTGCTGGTGGAGGAGCAGTGCTCATATCACCTAAAAATGATCACTTTGCAGAATGCAAAGGAGAAAAATAAGAACTAAGCATTTTTTTTTCCAGATTAATACAACAACAGGTTTACAGATCAATGAGTGTGTTTTGTAGAAAGACTCCTTTGATTACCATCTTTTAGAATTCGCCTTCAAGTTTTCAAGCATCATTGTCATGCAAGATTGATCGAAGTGATTATAATGTTTGCAGTTTTTGAAACCTTTAAATATTTCCATCTCCTTAATGAATTTATGTGTGCATCCAAGTTTAAATCCACTGGTTAAACATTGAGCTAATCAATAATCAAACAGTCTAGTTGTGGGAATCATATTTCCCTTCTATGATTGCTTCTTTAAAATCCTTTGTTTAAAACATTCAAGTGTTTAGAGCTTTTAGATCAGGTTGTGCAAATGAAAATAGCCAGTAATTATTCTGTGAGTTAAGTCTGTATATTGAATTTTTCGGTGCATCACCATAGTTAAGTTTCATCGTTCAAAATTTAGTTTTAGTCTTTATCCTTTTCCCAACAATTTACCCAAATATTAATCAGAAAAATTCATAGGAACCAACCTAGAATCTGGAGGTCTAATTCCTTATAGGATAACCACAACGTGGAATTAGTTCCAATATTTCAACAGATTGCTGAATTTAATTATTCAAGCATACAGGTGCAATCAGTTTGACAACAATCACATTGAGTGATGAGCACTTGTACATACCATACATGGGTGTAGCCACGATGGTTGATTTCACGATGAGGTGATATGCTTCTTTTCACACATGGGTGTAGCCATGGTGTTTGTCATCACGATGAGGTGATATGACTTATACAGTTGGAAGTATTCCTCCCTAGCTGAGAGGGAGTGTTGATGTTCAACGTCTAGACGAATTACTTCCAGCCACGAATTGTGAAGATAAATTCAAATATAGCCTTTGGCTATTTTAATTTATCTTAAGTCAAATTAGTTAATAATGAGGAGGCACCTCATTTATGATGTATTGTTTATATTATTAATAATTAGTATTTAATTATTAATGAAGGGCCGACATCTTCTTGAAATTTGCGTCCCTACCAAAAGACATTTTTCTAAAGGGGCCGACCTCTCTCTTTGAAAAGGTGTGATCTCTCTTGGGTGTGTATATATATGAGGACCTCCTCATTCCTTCATCATCAAGTTCATTATCAAGTTCGCATTCTATAGAAGAATTTCAGGTGCAAGCAACATATCATCATTCTATAGCAGCAAGTCAATTTCAAGGAGAAACACATTCATTTGTATCTTGCATCTAAGAGAGGTGCTATTATTCATTGTATCAAATCGACATTGTGTTGTGCCTGAGTTGTAAGCAAATTTCTGCTCTTTTTCTATCAATATATAAGAGATATTGGCTGGGTTTTTCTCCCTCAGGTTGGAGGGTTTTCCTAGGGTATCTTGCTGTGTTTATTGTCTTGAGTGTTGCATTTTTTGATTACTTTCAGTTTTGATTATCCAATCATTAAAAACTAACATCTCCTTCACTAATTTTCCATGATATTCTTCAACATGTATTCTCCTTCAGAAATATGCAACATTCTTTGCTATGTATTCTCCTTCACAAATATGTAACATTCTTCAACATGTATTCTCCTTCACAAATTTGCAATATTCTTCAACATATATTCTCCTTCACCAATCTATTACAACATTCTTCGCATTTATTTATACTCTAAATCTGCTCAAATTCAAATGATATTAAATTATATTATTTGCCACTATTACTCCCCACTTCATCTTCTATTTATACCCAATAATGCATCTTCATGCAATGGGATCAACTTCTCAAGGGAGGTCAACCACATAAAACCAATAATAATTCTAAATATTAGGCACCAAGATGAAGTTCAACCCATAATTTGAGCACCAATATAAACAAATTGGTTCAGCCCATTAAGATCAAATAGTTGAAAATATAATAATGTTTTCCCCATTTTTAAATTCTCCTTAACATATAATTTACTCATGGTCGGCCAACCCATTTATTCTCCTTTGTCTTCAATAAGAGTGGCATGATGGTAGTCCTCCTTTGACATCAATGACAACATTATTTCCAACAAGGTACATACTAGGAATCTAGATTATGACCAACCTTGATGTTTGTTACAATATATGACTAGATACACCATAATATGGGAAATCATGGTGACATTGTTTCCATGTGCCACAAGATTGACTTAAAGCAAAAATTAGTCACAAGAGGAATTTCAATAGATGACACCATGATATGGAATACCATGATGTTGGTTGTCTAAATTTTCCCCAAGGACCAACATAGATGAAAATCAAAATTAGAATATGAAAAAGAAAGAAAAAATATAAAATTCCAAAGAACAAACAAGATTTTTCCACTGGTCAAGCTCAAATCCAAAGATTGGTTGATGATGATGATAGTGTTGTTGATGTAGGAGAAATATGTCTCACAAACAACGTAAGGATCTTCATTTTGATTCATTTCTATGCTTGGATGGTTGGAATATTTAGATTTTAAATTAGGCACGAGGATGTGATTTTCTTACATAAAATTTGGATAGATTCCATTTGTTTGGATGGAATGATTTTGAGTAGTCTTGTGTTTTGAATGCTAAATGGAATTATTGTTTCCATGTTATAACCAATGACAAGGGAAATCCAAGTCTAGGAGCAAGGATGGATGATAGAATAGATAAAATGATGGTTGGATTGTAAATAGTGAATGTAATGGATGCATGATTCAGAAAAGGATTTAGGATGTGGCATTCAAGGATTACATTGTATGAGGAAAGATATGCCCCTAGCTTTAGATATGCTACTCATGACACTACATCATGATGCTAAATGAAGGAGGGATACTTACTACAAGAGGTTATATGTGTCACGAAGTGTCCAAAGAATGTGTTAACATTTTTACCTATCCTTATGAAGATCAAAAGTTGGAAGGGAAGATGGATGAATATGTGGATATGATGTAGGAGGGGATGGTATGGATGTATGATAGGAATTTAAAGGATGAATAATTTAGGATGATGAGATAACTTTCCCCTAGGTATGAGGAACTCATAAATAGCTAATTTACACATGATGCTTGTTTGCTAGTTTTTCATCATGGTACTTTCCCAAGGCGCTATAGGAATGATGTTCACAATTGGAGAAAAAAAATCTCCACTTTTTTTTTTCATTTTTTTGGCTTTTGATTCTTTCTAATTTTTATATTTTTTTCAAAGTATTGTTGCATAAAATGCTTGAGATTGATTTTCATTGTACGATCTAACTCTTTATTGGATTTTTCATGATAAATTGATAATAACTTTATTTGATAATAACATCACATGGGCCATGTTTTGTAATCTGCTCTATGAATGTTATTGTGAACTTCATTGATTGCTAAGTTGGCTTCTACCTTAACCATGGTATCATTGCAATTCCTACACTAGATGGTGTTGCCAATGAAAATAGAATAAAAGGTTGGTTGAATGAAGGATATATGATGGTGATGCAAAATATTATATTAAAGGAGTATGATTATGGTGATATGTTTGGTAACATAATTGGTTATAAAAAAGGGTTGGATGAAAGGATGGGGTTGTGAATGCATGATTAAATGTTATGGAAGAAAGGGGAATCAGGGCCAACAACTACACACACCATTCTAAAATTTGCAATTGGATTTTCTTTGGATTGGATGATGGATTTTAGATCTTTGGTTCTTTGATAACATGATTGTGCATTTTCAACATATGGGATTCAAGGATTTTGAAAGTACATAGAATTTTGGATTTTTAGACTTTAGGATTTAGGGATCCAAATGGATTTTGTACTTTTTGGAATTTGGGATTTGGAAATTCAAATGTTTTGTAGTTTTAGATTTCAAAATTTGGGATTTAGGGATCTAGATGTATTTTGTTCTTTTTAGAATTTGGGATTTGGGAATCCAAATGGATCTTGTACTTTTGGATTTTAGAATTTGGGATTTAGGGATCTAAACATAAATTTGGGGTTTGGGAACCCACATGTATTTTTTACTTTTAGGGATTAGATTTTGGGATTTTGGGATCCAAACAAATTTTGAACTTTTAGATTTAGAATAGGGATATTGTGATTTGGATGTGGAATATAAATTTTGGGGTGCTTCACTTTGATTCATTGTTTCTCTTTTATTTTAGGATCCAAATTTCTTTGTTGATTCCTTTTTTTACTAGTGGATCCATGTGGCCCTTGGGGTAATTTTCATTTTCAAATCTATTTTGATTTGATATTGCATGTTGATGCTTTATGATATGGTGCCCTTTTGGAAATATCATCTTAAAATCCCATAGCTTCATCATTTTAGAATATGTCAAATGGTGGGTGATTTCATTGATCTTGATTAATGGATTTAGGTGTTGAAAGGTCAAGTTTGGTAATAAGGATGGTACTGTCAACAAAGGGGTTGATGGAAATAAAATATTTGTATGAGTGACAAGAGGAACCAATTAGGTCATTGGTAGAAGTTTTCCTAGAATATATAAAAGTATCACTAACACCCTTGGTAT
The DNA here is from genome assembly GCA_007115665.2 of Sequoiadendron giganteum. Classification (NCBI taxonomy): domain Eukaryota; kingdom Viridiplantae; phylum Streptophyta; class Pinopsida; order Cupressales; family Cupressaceae; genus Sequoiadendron; species Sequoiadendron giganteum. The sequence goes on from CM021103.1 coordinate 557,075,101, forward strand.
GTTCATCAAAAGACTTGTAAATTATGGACTAAAAGCTTTGATTTTCTTTAACATGTATGAGTTCTAAGATTCCTCGCTCATTACGACCTAATCATTTTCTTTGACCTTTCATGATTTGATATATTTGAGTTTTGATAAATGAATGTCATTTAGAAAATAATATGTGAAGTCATATTTAGATATAAAATAATCATTAGAAATTTTAGTATGTCCCTATGTAAGAAGGCCAAATTGGATAATGTGATTGCACCAGACTAATAGGATTGTTGCACTTTCTCCTTGTTCACAATTACAGCATCTTGATAAATCATGAATTCCTTAGCCTCGTGATCAATATGATTAACATCATTTAGAACTTGGTTTCCAATATTCTCATCATTCTTTTCTATGCGTTCAAGGGGTCAAGTGTATCATCATATGATGGAGAGGTATTTGGATGGTAGATAGGATTATTTTGGTTTCTTTTTCTTGGGATTTTATGATAAGATGGATGATATTGAATTGGATTCTTTGATCTTGATTTGGTTGGGAGAAAGTTTGATCACGCTTTAGAGCAAGATCTTGACATATCCTTAATTCATTCTTGGACAAGATGGATGCAATTTTCTTTTCTTTGATATCCCATTTATCAATTAGGCCTTTGATATATGTCCCTAAAGTCACATTTAATAGTATGATTTGGCTAGTGGGATATCTTTGGATCTTATTATGCTTATGAATTTTGGACCTTATAGGTTTTATGGACCTCATAACCCATTTATCCTTAACTTCCTATGTGGGTTGACTTGCAGGGATGAGAGATCTAGGAGGATTTTGGACATGCTTAGTAATCTTTGAATGGATAATATTTTTGCATCATGGTACTTAAATTTGGATAAGGATGGTGCTAGGAGGCTCTTGAACATGTTTAGTAGGCTTTGGATTAATACTCTGTTTGCATGATGGCACTTGGATGTGAGTGTTACTAAGGGAATCTAGGATAATCTTAATTCTTCGATTGAAAACCATAAAATTGTACTTTTTATAAGATGATGGAATCAGATTAGGGGTATTGCAAGACTTCTCATAATTGTTCTTTCTATATCAATTATGACCCTTTTCCAATAGTCCTTGAATGAGATCCTTAATAGGTTATTTATATAAATTAGGATTGGATGATTGATAGGATTGCTTATTATAATGTTGGAAAGATTGTGAAGGCTTAGATAATAAGGATGTTCATTCAAGGATAAGGTTTGGTTTCTCTTTTAAAGGACTTAGGATTTAGACATGGATTGGAATTGAGGGCCTTGTCGTGGAATGTTGTTTCCCTTGTCATGGTTGATGTTAGGATGATAAGTAGAAGACAGGTGGGAGGATGGAAGACTTGTTTCAATTTTTTTTAATATAATGTCATCTAATGATTGGGGGAGTTCATCTTGATCCACAAGACTATCATCATCATCATTAGGTTCAAAGGGATCATACTCTTCTTGATCAACAAAACTACCATCATCATCATCATCATTGAAACTGACTTGATTTAAGAAAATAATTTTATCTAAGAGGCTCATGGTGCTTCTTTTACCCTTGATTACAATTTTTTTCCTTGTTAAGGTAGGATATTGATCCGATATTTGGTTTTGACTTTCTTTTTAGCTTTTTGGTTTTTCAATTTTTTTTGGATTTTTGGATTTTATAGTTTTTTGGATTTTTGACTAAAATTAAAACACACAAAGAAATAAAGAAAAGTAAATCCTATGACTCAACATGGATATAAGCATCCCATTTTTGGCTTAAGATGGGGAAGGTGATTTAGCACTTAGAAAGGCCACTCTCACCCTGGGAATATTCTAGTGGTCTTAACCCTCATAGATATGTCACACTCCATGGGGTACCACTTATTCAAAATCAAAAAATATATTTCCCAAGAAACAACCCTAGCCATAAAAATCTCGATTGTACCCCATACCTCGAGTTGGAGGCACCTTGTGTGCCCCTTGTTCAATGCCCTAGCTCACCAAACCACCTTATTCTTCCTTGAATGATCTACATACCCTTTCCAAGTCTCACATGAATGCTTTATATAAAATTTGAAGGGGTGGTTTCCAAACCATCATACCCTTTCATAAAATTTTCCTTTTAGTAATTATTTAAATAAATAATTATTCCTACCCTTTTAAAATAATTTATATAAATATCTTTATTAATGTCCATTTTAACCAAATGACCATGTTATCCTTTATTTTTTAATCTTCCTTTAATGCTAGAGGGTTATTTCATAGCTTTCTTTTCACTTCGGGGAAAAAGTCTCATAACAATTTACAATTAAATTATTTAATAAACTACAATTAAAGAAATGATGCATAATATAATTTTATTTTAAATAATCTAATGCAATATATTTAAAGAGATACTAACTATTTTAAACATGCAATGATATGTATGCACAACACTTTTTACCAAGGCATCAAGATACTCTCTCAACTTAAGCATAAAGGATATTCCAAAACACTAATCCAAGAATTTTAAAAACTAAATAAATATAATACCATAATACCTAACTAAACACACAAGGTGACCACACACTTTACTCTTTTAGATACAACACAAGGATCTAGAATTGACACCAATTTAGGTCTTGATTTCATAAGGTTAAGATAAATTCATTTCATAAATTGAATTGAATGAGATAAGGAAATGCATACAGACATATTTACCTAATTCAAATACTCTCCAATTAACCAATGTTAGGAATATTTGTGCTTGCACACTTAGTTAAAACATCAAGTGCATATACACATATAGGATAGCCAAAGTACAACATAAAATAATTTAACATTATTAAACCAATAATAATTTAATTTAAAAATGTGACAAACATCAATTATAGATAAACATAAATCATCTCATAAAATTCACAATGTTGAATCAAGTACTAAAATCACATATCAATATATAGATAGTGAAGTTGAATCATACTATTATATTCAAACATCAGATCATAACATATGAATCCACAATACAAAGTAAAAAAACTCTATGGGGATAAAAAATCATTGACAATAAAGTATCAAGATCAAAATCTAAAACCAAGTAATAGAATAAGGTACATACACTTGAGGCCTGACACACATCTTTCAAGTCTTAGGTCTAATTGTAATTATTTTATATTTATATTATTGTAAATGTAGAGAAGGGGGATTCGCTACTCATGAGTCTCTTTATTCTCAAGGGAATCCCAAGAGGCACACTACCCTAAACTACCTCAAGGAACAGTGCGAGAGTTTAAGAATCAGTAAGAGTAGATCACAAAGGTTTTCTGGACAGACTGACGGGATCTTAGCCAAAGGATAGTAGTGTGAAACAAAGACCAAAATATGGTGCCCTGAAGTCCCAGAGGCACACTGGAATATCATACGAACCATAAATAAATTTTATCAATGAAAACAACTAAATGACTACCAACAATCAAATTACTAAGAACTCTTAAGATGCAGGAAAGTAACAAAATGTAACATAATTGAAATGAAGTGAAGCATAAATGATAAAGCAAGAGAATAAGAGATAGAAACTTCTCACAACAACCCAAGTAATGAAGCCTTTAGCAAGGAAATATATTTAATACCTACATACATAATATCGAGAAAAAATGTTGGGGTTGTATAGGGGTTTGCAGCAGTCAAACCCCTATTTTGGTGTTCTCACCTCCATGGACAACCAGATAGATAGGGAAAGTGAACAAAGTAAGAAAATATGAAGTGATAAAAGCAGTCCCTGCTCAAGGAGGAGAACCTCTATCATGAGATAGATATGAAATTGATAGGGGATGTGTGAAATCCTAGGATGCTCACAAGTACAAGGTAAGAGAGATATTAGCTACAGGGCTTAAGGAAGCCAAAGAGAGCAATAGTTGGGAGAGCCAAGAGAGTTGCAAATAAAGATTTAGAGTGCTATTGTAGCAAGTTGTAGAAAGCTATACAAGCAAGATAGAAAGACAAAGAGAAGAGGAAAAGGCCAAAGCCAAAGCTAGAGAGATCTAGAAGACCAAATATATTAAAAAGATAGCATTTAAAGAGAGAATAGGAGGGAAAAGAAGGTTCCCAAGCTGTTACAAGGAAAACTAAGTCATTGCCATCGACAAAAGTAGCTAAAAAGTGGAAAACATGCTTGAAAAAAGTTGTTTGAACGTTGAATAGTCTCAAGACGCTAGCACGACACACATATGTTCATGCGGTGCGCTAGTGTCCAAATGCATCACACTACAAAATGACAGGAATAGGAAAAGAACAAGGTTTAATGCAAAGATGACGCGTGAAGGGAGATACTAAAAGGGGTCTTGAGCATCCTGAGAAGGGAAAGGGGTTGATGCAAGGGCCAAAATGATCCTACACAATTTCTAAGGGAGTGGGCACTAAGGCAGATGCAATAATGTAAGTGAAATTGCAAGGGGTGTAATTTTACGACATTACATTTTCCCCCCACTTCAACGGGCATATGAATCTACACTAATATGCACGCTAAAGGAAATCTACTAAACATAAATAACATTGTGATACCAAAAGGATACTATAGAGGAAGCAAATAACCCTTTGAACCAAGAAAGGATGACCCTAGGTTGAAGATCTACAAAACAAACACATTAGACAAGAAAGTCCTGCACAAGACAATAATGTTAGAACACAAAAAGCCATTACATCATAGGGTTAGAACATAAAAACACATACACACAAGCACACAACAAACTAACAAGATTTGAGTCAGCAAAGTGAAAGAGACATCTCTGTAAAAGGTTGTCTCGATACTATGTGTCATCCCCAAATTAAGAAATAAATTATAGAAGAATTTTAAAATAGAGAGAAGGTAAGGATTGATTGCTTCAATAGAAGAATACATACAAAAGATAGGGAAGCAACCAATGTCGAAGAGAGAAAAGAATTTAAAAGGGAGAAAGGAATGAAAATTCCAAGAGAGATGGCTCCACAAGTACTCTCTCCTAGGGAGGGTTGAACAAATGTGTCGCAAATCCACAGACGTACGGAAGGTGAAAAAATCTCTACAGGCCCTCGGACTTACGAAGTTGAACAAAAGAATTTGTAAGTACTCTCTCCTATAGAGTTGAAAAAAAGATCCCACAAGATGCAAGTGCTTTACAGGTCCTTGAACTTGCAAAGAGGGCACCCCAAGTACTCTCTCCTAAGGGAAGTCCAATGTGAAAGGCTCTGTAGAGTTTGATTGGTCCTTATAGGTGCTCAGTCCTGCAAGGAAAACTTGATGCAAAGGGGCTCTACAGGTTCTCAATCCTATAGAATGAGACTGATTAGAGAATCTTGTGGCTGCTACAGGCTACATTGTAGGACAATCACATAAAAGATAAGTCTAGTCGGGCTACCCCAAGCTAGATGCCATAGAATTTATTTGAGAGAAAAAATTTCAAAGGGGGTCCCTCGAGAACCCTTCAAAAGAAAATGGGTCCACTCAAGGGATGCTTCATTTGAAAGATATATAGAAGAGAGGGGGTCCTTTAAGGGGGTGTAGACACTAAAAATTGACCACTTTCATTTATCCAATTTACCCCTAATTCAACCAATGTCATATCCTCTATATTGATTAAATAATACCCTATTATTTAATTAATATTCATTATCCTTTATCCCTTCATCCTAATTTATTTCTTCTATCATCTTTAAATCTTAGCCTAAAGTAAATAATTACCTTTAATTATTTACTCCCATCCCTTATCCCTTTTTCTCTAAGGAATTAAATAAATAATATATTTATTTAATTACCCTCATGTCACATCCTCCATAACCTTTTTCTAATCTTGATTAATTTGCATAATCCTAGATTAAGGATGTGCACATTCGTAATCCTTGATTAGGGAGGTGTCACATCCTCCATAATATGCAAGTGGATCATTAACTCTCATTACCTACCTAATCATTTTCCTAATCCCTCAGTCTAATCATGGATTATCTATCCTGACCTACCCCTTGGTGAACACTCCCCATCCCTCAAGAAATTTTTAATTCCTTTTTGTCTTCCCAAGGTCCTTTTGAGGAATTTTTAATTTCTCTCTCATCCCCCAAGGAATATTAAATTCCTTTTCTCTTTCCCAAGGAATATTAAATTCCTTTTATCCATCCCATGCACATTAAAAAGGAATTTTTAATTCCTTTGGTCAACTCTTGATCTCAACCCTTGATCCTCTTTCAAGAATCAATCTCCCTTGCTAAATGACTAACACTTAGCCATTTTTTCATTCTCAACCATTCTCAACTTCATGCATCCAAGCCTTATACTCTCATATACTACCATCTTGCATCCATAGCCAAATCCATCATCCTTGCACCCAATTCAAACAAAAATAAGCCGTTATGCTACCAAAATAAATATAGACCACACATATCAAACCATCGACGAGGGTAAACAAGTCCATCAAGCTCCTACAAGGTGAAATTAGTGTTATTTTCATGTTCTTGTTTGAGTTTCATCTTTAGCCCAATCTTGAGTGTTGTCTTTGGTTTTTATCCTTTTGCTTGAGTTTATTGCTTGCATTCTTAGATGGGGTAAAAACACTGCACATAGGAGGAAACGCATCTCCAAAACAAGTTATCACTGCCCCCAACATACAAGGGAGGAGAACCATGCAAGACACTTAGAACATATAGGATAAAGATAGAGCTCGATATCACTTGTGATGCGAAGAAAAGGTAGGTGCATCAAAAAATGGGAGTTTGATGGCACCAGTATCAAAAAGTTGTATTTTATCCTTCAAGGCCTTACATTCACTAGTGGAATGTCCAGGCACTCGATGGTATGCACAAAAAGAATGTTTTTCTTTATCACGTTTATGAAATTTTTTATGTGTAGGAGAACCCAAGTAATTTAAAAAATGAGGTTATCTGATAAACATGTCGAAATGTTTTGCTTTATCATGTTTATGAAATTTCTTGTGGAGATTTTGGTGATGATTTCATGATTGTGCTTGTTGGTTCAACTATGGTTGTAGGTGATTTTCATTCACAACTTTTAAGGTGATTTTATTTGGCTTATGGGTATTAGCTCAATCATTTTCTATGTTATTGGCGATCATTTTTGTGCATTTGTAGATTTTATTTTGAAGTGTGTGAATTTCTAGAGAGGTCACCCCTCTCCTAGGGCTGTACCATCTCTTTTAGTTGGTATATGCATCTTGTGACTTCCAATAATCATTATAATTACATTGTGAGCTTCATGGATGATGGATGACTTGGTCTAGAGTGTTGATTTACATTTTAGTGAGGATATTATTCGCTATTCTAAATATTAGTTGTCGTTTTCTGTATATTTTAGAACCGATTATCCTCATTTCTTGGCATAATGTTTGAAGGAACAGATTCACATGTAAACAAAAGCATATAGAAAATTATTACAAAAGTTTGGAGTGGGTTTTTATTGAAATTTTTTTTGTAACACTTGTAAATTGCAAATTTATTTCATTGTAAGGCTGAGATTTAGTAGTAGTAATCCAGTCATTATTATGGCTGCATTTAATTGTGATTTTTATACAAACACTTTAACCCCTAGATGGTTTATCGCCAGTGTGGAGAAATAAACCATTGTAATTCTCATATTTCACCCATTGTTGAAGTGGAGAATCCCCACTGTTATGTGGATGCCTGCTGAAGTAGATGAATTGTATTTCATTATAATTATCTTTCCCCCCATTGAACAAGTGGTAGTGTGGATTGCTCATGGTTGGATTACCGCCTACATTTCAATTCCAGCTTTATATTTCAGTTCAGATTTCTATTAATGATCCCATCGCCATATGCTATCACCTCGCCTTTTAAAGGATCTTGGTGAACATTCTTGGTGAAGGTTACATTCAATTTGATTATCTTTGGGAAGCTAACGCTAACATTTGGCATATTTACAGTTGGTATTTTGAAATTATTGAGAAAAAATTAGCCGGCACATTACAGACCTTCAAGCATAAAATATTTCATAAAAAAATAACACATATTGTGGTATGGGGGAGGAAGTAAAACCCTAGAATAACCATTCTAGAATCTCTCAGCCTTCTCTTTATCCTTAAAAAAAAATTCAATATAATCTTGGTATTTTCCATTACTTACCTTTTCCACCTTATTTCCTTCATAAGCTAGTCCTATCACCTTAGCTATAAGCTTTGCATCCACTTTGTGTAGACATCCAAATTTGATCACTTCCATATGATCAAAATCGTCTATTATATTCATCTAATTTATTAAATAAGTTATTTAATCATTATTTCATTTTCTGCCTAAGGTTCCTAAAGTATGTAATTAAATAAATTAAATACTTTACCTTACCCCCTCTTCTTCTCTAAATTAAATAAACATGACAAATTATTTAATTTAGTCATTTAACCTATTTGGATTAAAACCAAATTTTAATTCCTCTTTTTCTCTCTCCTTGTCACATTCTCCATAACCTTCTTTTAATCCAAATTAAATTAATTAGGATATGCACCACTTAATCAAGATTAAGTGTCACATCCTCCACAATCTCCCACTTGCCTCTAATCTCTCATTAATTATCCTAATCCTGTGTTTGCACAACCTTAATCAGAATCCTTAGCCACATTTAGCTTACCTTTTCTGGTCAACCTTCCCACTTACTATTTTTAGCCTGGACTCTCTTTCCCATGTGAATTTTTAATTCACATTTATTTGCCCAAGGCTCCTCTCTTCCCCATGTGAATTTTTAATTCACTTTTGTCTTCCCAAGGTCTTCCCCATCCCCATGCAAGGGTCTAGAAGGCTTGACTTGTCACTTTACATGTTCCAAGGACTTCTAGAACCTTGGACTTGTCACATCACCCACATGTGACAAATCTCCAGCTTTTTGGAGACCTTCTTTTACCCAATAAACTCTCCAATGAATGTAAATTTTTAATTTGCATTTATTCTTCCAACCACTTCCCCTTTTCCCATGAAGATTTTTGAGGAATTCTAAAATTCCTCAAATGTCTCTTTCATCCTCATTTGGGGACAAGAAGTTCCTTTTTGAGGAAATCTTCTCATCCCTCAAGGTACCTCAAAGGTACTTGTCCTTCATCTGCCTCATGTACTTCTCTTCCACCTCATTTCCACATCATTCCACCCTAAGAAATCTCACATTCCACATGTCAAGATGTGAGGGCTCGTGAGTCTTCAACTCACAATAGCCCTTCATCTTGATCTTGTTGGATCAATCTCAACCGTTGATTTCTCTAGAGAATTCCAATTGTCCTATAAATATCCCCTCATTTCTCCCATTTTAGGGATAAAGTATTTTGCTACCAAACTCTTTCCAATTTGCCATTTGAGCTCTCATCTCATAATCATCATACCCTCATCCATCTTGCATATCATTTTGCACATTCAACATAGCTTGTCATCCAAGGAGCACACAACTCTTCAAGAATCAAAGGGCCAACCAAGGAAGGAGCAACATAAACGTATAACCAATTTCAATTAATTGTCATCTTGTTTTTATGCTTATCTTGCCTTAGGCTAATCATTGAGGTGCCCTTTTATTATGTTATCTCCTCTTATTGCATCATTTTAGCATCTCACATTAGGAACTTGACATTTTATTAGGATCACATTTCTAGCATGCCCGGTTGGACCCACAAAAGGGTCTCTTTCTTTTAAGTCTTTTGTTGTTTAACTTGTTTGCAGGTTTAGGTCGCAAAGGGGAAGACTTGCCCTTCTGGGCTCTGTAGAGGGGCAGATATGCCCTCACAATTCGATGCTTCTGGAAGTTTTTACTGCAGAAGTGTGGATACGGCCTCACGATCTGACGTTTCTGCCTGTTTTTACTGCAGAAGTGCGGTACGCCCTCGTGTTCCGACATTTCTGGCTAACTATTTTTCTGGAGAAGTGCGGATATGCCCCCGCATTCTGACATTTTTGGCTAACTGTTTTTCTTTAGAAGTGCGGATATGCCCTTGCGTTCTGACGTTTTTGGATAATTGTTTTTCTGTAGAAGTGCGAATACGCCCCCACGTTCCGATGTTTTTGGCTAACTTTTTTTCTGCAGAAGTGCAGATACGCCCCCGCGTTCTGACGTTTTTGACTAACTGTTTTTCTGCAGAAGTGCGGATACGCCCCCGTGTTCTGATATTTTTGCTAACTATTTTCTGCAGAAGGGCGAATATGCCCTCCAAGTTCAACATTTTTGCTAACTGTTTTCTATAGAGGGGTGGATTTGGCCACCCAGTTCAATGTTTTTCATTGTGGAGGGGCGGATTTTCCCTAAACAACACATTTGGGAAGGTAAAAAAGTTGCATTTTAGCTTCGTTTTTGCCTCTTTCTTTTGTTGTTTTGTGCTCTAATCCTCTAACCTTGTTTGTTGGAGGGTGAAGTCAGATTTCTTGCCGATATCTTGGGTATTTTGTTGAAAATCACAAAGGGAAAAAGATAAAACAACTAACATTTGCTTGCAGGGCCTTTGTTTTATTCTGATTTTTGGAAGTCTTTCCTTACTGCTTTATCTATTTATGTAGTATAAGTAGGGGAAAGTAATATTTGTTGCTTGTTGTGACTATTTTATTTGTGTTACCCTAAGGGGGCATTAATTCATTTTCACCTTCCCCCTTTGCACTTTGTGCGGATCCGAGGGGGGTAGTTGGAAGCGATTAGTGTCTTCTTCTTAGCGGGACCTGCTTGGGTATTTCATCACCCCAAGGGATGATGCCAATCACATGTATCGATGGCATATATAAAGGGGGGAGAGCCAAAGTTGTACCCCAATCCAGTTGCGTCGTAATTGGCAGAACGTTGAAGCTAGGGTGATACCTAGATAGACATGAAGAGTTGGTCCGAGCCTTTCAGTATCTCACTGGGGTTCCCAACTCACACTTGTGATGGACTGGTGTTCATGGTTGTGCCTCACATACCGAGTGTATATCAAGGACTCCATAGAAACCTTGTTCATCCTATAGTAAGACCTTTTCCGACCATACCCCTTAATACTAATCATAGGATTGTGCTTGTTCAAAGTGTCTTTCTATGAAAAACCAGTAAATTTTGATAAGTCAAACCTTCATTGAGTCATTCCAAGTCTTTTCCATAATGCCTCATTTTCAAACCAAGTCACTATTTTTCTGCAGAAGTGCGGATACGCCCCCCTGTTCTGTCATTTCTGCCAATCTTTTTACTGTAGAAGTGTAGATACACCCCCCTGTTCTGACGTTTCTTCCAATCTTTTTACTGCAGAAGTGCAGATATGCCCTCCTGAATGGACAGTTTCATCCATTTGGCCATTCTAAACCTTTGTTTGAACCCCCAAAGTCTCCATTTGACCATTTGATCATCCTAAACACTCATCTAACCAATCCAAACATCCATTTGACCATTCCAAACCTCAATTTAACCTTTCTAAAGCATCGATTTACCACATTCACATTGATCATTCCACCATTTGGGATACCCATCTTACCGTGTGATCTAAACATTTCCAACAACACATCTTCCATTTGCATTCATCATCATCTCTCAACACAAAATCCCTTAAACCTTGCTTTAGGAGTTATCTCCCGAATTGACCAAGGCATTAAGTTTGATCATTATCTTACATATCAATCCTTGTCTTCAACCTAATCAATCCACTTCTATCTTGAGGTGGATTTGTGTTGTAAGTCAACATCATTGGCCCAAATCAATCCCCTTCTATCTCAAGGCGGATTCAGCGCTATGACCATTGATTTAATCCGATCAACCAATGTTATAAGTCACCTAGGGTGGTTTCCAAATCAAGTTTTAAGATCCCCTCCATCATCCAATCCTTATCCAAATCATCAATTAATCCAATCATCAAATTGATACATCATCATTTGATCCAATCCTCATCCAAACCATCAAATTGATACATCATCAAGTGATCCAAACAATCCAATCATCAAATTGATACATCATCATTTGATCCAAACAAATCCAATCATCATCCAAATCATCCAATTGATACATCATCAATTGATCCAAAAAATCCAATCATCAAATTGATACATCATCAATTGATCCAAACAAATCCAATCATCAAATTGATACATCATCATTTGATCCAAACAAATCCAATCATCATCCAAATCATCCAATTGATACATCATCAATTGATCCAAACAATCCAATCATCAAATTGATACATCATCAATTGATCCAAACAAATCCAATCATCATCCAATCATCAAATTGATACATCATCATTTGATCCAATCAAATCCAATCATCATCCAATCATCAAATTGATACATCATCATTTGATCCAATCAAATCCAATCCTCATCCAAATCATCAAATTGATACATCATCAATTGATCCAAACAATCCAATCCTCATCCAAATCATCATCTAATTGATACATCATCAATTGATCCATCATCCAATCTAAATCAATCAATCCAAATCATCACCTAGATCATCCTTTGGACATTGCATCTTGAAACCACTTAGTTGTTTTGCACGTTCATGCCCGTTCAAACCTGTTCACAAACAAAAAAGAAAATGGCAGACCATCAAACTCAAGGTTCCCAACCAAATGTCCCTCAAGATCCTAATAACATTCCACACAATCCCCATAACAGCATCTCATCTCAATCAAACACCGACATCTAGAATATCACACCACCTAGCGACGAAAACATGGTCAATCAACCTGAAGTCACCGTTGACGATTATCTCAACAATCCTGCCAATGTCCAAATGATAGATCATCTCCTAAAGGAGCGCGGGGATAAGATCCTTGCCACCTTACTCATGAAGCGAGTCAAACCATCGGTTGGTTTTAATACATCACAATATGCCCTTCCCTGATTGGTTGACCCACAAACCTCACAAAATGTTCCAAAAGGTTCCTACGTTCCTGAAGGTGCACCCACTAAAAACTGGTACCACCCTGAACTTGGAAATGTTGTCATCCATCAAGTCCAATAATATCCCCGTCTTCCAACCACAACATCTACTATTCCACCACTCGATCCTAATGATCTTCATATCTATGGCATGCCGCCATACATCCCATCTGCTCCACCGCTTCCTCCCCCATATTCTAATGTTGGGGGCACACCTACACTTACCAATGTGCTACCTCCTACATTTCAACAACCCCTAAATAATCCACACCAATCCACCACACTACCAGCACCGCCACAACATGTTGCTACTATTATAGCTTCATCTCAACACTTGCATCCACAAAATATGCAACACACTTCTGTTCTCACACAACCATCACATCAAGTAGTACAACATACATCTCAACAACAACAACACATCTCATCTCACTCGTCTCAACAACAACAACACATCTCACCTCACCCATCTCAACAACAACAACATATCTTATCTCACCCACCTCATCAACAACAACAATGACCTCCACAACAACATGTGCATATCCCTACACAAACACATCATAATCTACTTACTAAGCACCTCTATCACCCCACTAGCACATACACTGTTCCATCCCATACAAATCCTCATCAGAATGCACAAAACAAAATGCATACCCAACCACCACCTTACACCAATCTTTCACAACCTCAATATCCTCCCCACCAACAAACATCGAATCCATACCCATATGCCACACAACAACCCACCATTGCGCAACAATACCAATCCTTTCCACCCTAATTTCAACAAAAACAAACTCACCAACATGGGGCACCTTACACTTCCTATTACCAACAAACATCATCACATCAACAAAGAGGCCCTACCACTACGCATTACCAAAATGCTACGTAGCAACAAGACCCCTCTCTTGTTTCATACTATCAAAAATAAGTGGCTCCCACTCAACACAATCAATCATCCAGCTATCAATCCACTTACAATCAACAAACGCACTCATATCCGACTCAACCTGTTTATGATCCAACAACGGTAGGGCCATCCTCATCATATCCACAATATTATCCATACAATCAATCCAATTTGACTCCCACAACCCCTATCAATAAGGACTTGGAAGAATTCAAAGCAACGTTGAAGGAATTACAAGCTAGAGTGGGTAAACAATCATTCAAGTTTGAGGACATATGTCCTTATCCTTTTGATCCCTCCATCTCCTTGATTCCTTTTCCCAAACATTTTGAGATACCAAAATTTGATAAATACAAAGGAACCAAGGATCCAAGAGCTCACCTTCAAGAATTTTATGCTCATTGCCAAGAGGTCATGCATAATGACAATTATCTTATCCGACTTTTCCAAAAGAGCCTACAAGGGGTTGCCCTTACCTGGTTTATGGGTCTTGAAAAGGGATCTATCAAAACCTTTGCATAATTATCCGAACAGTTTGTCTCCCACTTCTCTTTTAATCTAGAGAAAGATATTGACACACTTGATCTCCTAAAAGAAAAACAACGTGATGGAGATACCTTTGCAAGCTACTTGCAAAGATGGCGCGCCTTGGCTAGAAGGATGAAATCCCCACCAACAGAGAGAGACATGGTCATGCTATTTATCAAAAATTCCCACCCAGATAGGGTTCATAATTTCCAACTCCATTGTATCACCACCTTTGCAGGACTTGTGGAGAAAGGCCCCATCTTAGAACGAGCCCTTGTTGCAAAAGGGCAAGTCAAACATTTCAATTCTGATAAAGAGAAATCCTTTGGGGATAAACCTCGTTATTGGAATAGAAATAAAAATTCTGTCAATGACACCAAACATGTTCAAGTGGCCACCACCACACAAAGATATCCTCCTCAGCAACAACCGTCAGTCTAGAATTCCATATCCATCCCTCAAGGGGCACCACGACAACAATCCAACCAAAATAACCAAGGGGGAAATAAATGACAGTTCACTCAGTTGGGAGAACCCCTTAGCGTGGTGTTTAACAAGCTTCTTCAAGCCAATTATCCCATCACATATCCTATCACCAAACCTCTTGATACGTCTAAACCCAAGCCTTCTTGGTTTAAAGACAACGAATATTGTGAATTTCACAAGATTAAGGGACATACCTTAAATAAATGTCAAGGCCTAAAATCCTACATTCAAAGTCTCATCGATAGAGGTGAAATACATGTAGATGCTAACGCAACATCTTTGTCCAATGCTCAACTCCAAATATACCAAAATGCTTTTCCTAACCACAATCAGGGTCCTAGTACTTCCAACTCTAATCTTGGACCTAGCAACAATAACAAAAAAGGTAACAACACCAATAACATTAGTTATAAAAATGTTCCATACAACTATCAAGGTGTGGTTTCATATGTAGAACAAGTGGAGCCACGTGTATCCATGATACATGTCAAAGGAAAAGATCCACAATGTGCTGTTACCACTCGACGAACCCACATCACAGTCCCAGCAGTTGCTCCATCTACCCAATGACCATCCGTCAACTCACAATATAACATCCTAGACCATCTAGGCAAGACTACAACCCAAATATCCATCTTAGATCTGCTTAAGTCATCCCCCGTGCATCAAGACATCTTGACTAAGGCTTTGCAAAGCACCCAAGTGCCTGATAATATTGACCCTACCCAATTCCAAGCATTGGTAGGCAATCTCTCATCAACCTATCAGTTAGCCTTTAGCCAAAAGACATGCCGCATCTTGATTCAAGCCACAACCGCCCCCTCCATCTCGAGGTTGGTGTAAATTATCAAAAAGTAAAAAGGGTACTGGTATATAATGGTTCGACCCTAAATATTTGTACATTAAAATTCATACAATAGGTTGGATACACCCAGGCTGATCTCAAAAAACAAGTTATCACCATCAAGGCATATGATAACGCAAAGTGAGATTTTGAAGGAGTTATTTTCCTCCCTATTCAAGTGGGCCCCATTATACAATACACTATGTGTCATGTTGTAGACCTTGAAATTCCATACAACATCCTTCTTGGTCGTCCATGGATTCATTCTATGCAAGCCGTCCCATCCACCTATCATCAATGCTTAAAGTTCCCATTTCAAGGAATGGAAGTCACCATACAAGCTGACCCCCAACCTTTTGAATATTGTCATGCCTTGGAAGCTTCTTTTCCGCATTCACATTACTACCCAGGAGTCGAAATGGGGGCATCCCCAACATCTGATCCTGACCCATCTACCAATACATTAAACACTTCATCCCCACCATCATCTACACCTGCTTCCACCATCACCAAGGTCCAGATCATAGACAAAGGATGTGGCGAACATGAAATGCATACCACACTAAATGTGGCAACTATGCCACCTTCGCCCCGCACATATGGACAACCAATTCTGCCAGTACCACAAATGGAAGAAAAGACACTTACACTCACCTCCAAGAACATGGGGTCAACAAAATTCAATGATTTGGGATCCCTCTAGGATCAAATGGATGAAGATATTAGTTAATGGGTTTATCGAGAAGAACCTGAGCCACCACGTCCCCTTATTGAATACTTTTAAGAAGTCTATCCATGTGCCTCCAAGTTCATTGAAAAGTGTCATTACCAAGGTAGAGGCCTTGGTGCGGAAGAGCAAGGAAAAAGTCTGCCCATTGAAGCAACTACCATCCGACCAAGAAATTTGGGCTTAGGTTATAATACTAAACAGAAGGGTCCTGCGACAAGCTCTAGCACTTCTAACAAGGTTAGTGTTGACAACGGTTCTCTCGAAGACATACCGGAGGAAGAGTCCATCTTACACACCTACGATGACTTGAATCACATCGACCTCCCTACCATGTTTGAATGCTTGTCTATTTGCACCATAACCTTGTCCCTCAAACATCCCAAACTCATCGATCATGACCTAAAAGGTAGCACACCTGTCAGCACATTTCCCTTAGAGGATACCTATGTGTATCTAATGGGATTGGGGGAAGATGAATGCCCTAATCGCAAAAGCAAAAAGAAACAAAAACAAAATAGGTCATCAAGTGAAAACCTCACCGAGGCACTTTTTGACTACGAAAAAGTAAAAACAAAGGATGTATCTGACAGTGAAAACCTTAATATGACACTGGAAGATGGGGACGTTCGTCTTCCCCTTGTAGGAACACAACTATCTGAGCAATCTTCGATTTTGATTGAAGAAACACAAGAGGTAAATTTGGGGACAAAAGAAACTCCAAGGATCACCTATGTGGCAAAATCTTTATCTGAAGAAGAATATCTCACCATTGTCCACATTCTTCGAGCAGGGGTTATCAATTTCACATGGGCTTATTCTGATATGCCTGGCCTGGATCCTAATCTTGTTGTACATCATTTGGATGTCCATTTAGATGCCAAACCTGTCAAGCAGAAGCTCTGAAATATGCACCCGCAGGTAGCACTATTAGTTAAGAAAGAATTAGAAAAATTACTAGATGCTGGCTTTATCAAGCCCATTGATTATTCTGATTGGATTTCCAATATAGTACATGTTGCTAAACCTAAAGGAGACATCATAATTTGTACAGATTTTCGGGATCTTAACAAAGCTTGCCCAAAAGATGACTTTCCCTTGCCTAACATCGACATGTTGGTGGATATTACTGCAGGACACGAGATGTTATCCCTCATGGATGGCTTCTCTGGCTACAATCAGATCCGAATTTCCACCGAAGATCAACACAAAATCGCTTTTACAAAACCTTGGGGTACCTTTTGTTATAATGTCATGCCCTTTGGTCTCAAAAATGTAGGGGCGACATATCAACGAGCGATGACCGTCATATTCCATGACCTGATCCACATTATCCTAGAGGATTATGTTGATGACTTGCTTGGAAATTCCGGAACCAGAGAAGAGCACCCTGCCATTTTGAAAAGGATCTTTGAGCGCTTAGAACAGTACAAGCTTTGACTGAATCCAAAAAAGTGTGTGTTTGGTGTCACATCAAGGAAATTGTTGGGCTTCATAGTTTCTCGAAGAGGCATCAAGGTTGACCCAGCTAAGGTGAAAGCTATCATGGATATGCCTCCACCAAGAAACCTGAAACAATTAAGGAGCCTCCAAGTGAAGCTACAATCCATTCATCAGTTTATAGCCCAACTTGCGGATAAATGTCAGTCATTCACCCACCTTCTCAAGAAAGACACCATCTTCAAGTGGAATCAACAGTGTCAGTTGGGTTTTGACATGATCAAAGGATACTTGGCCCACCCGCCGATCTTGATGCCACCTATCCCTAGAAAACCCCTCTTTTTGTACATATCTACCATGTCAGTTGCATTGGGGGTACTATTGACACAACATGATGAATCCTCAAAGGAACGAGCGATCTATTACATTAGTCAAACACTGGTCAGTTATGAACTCAATTATTCACCAATGGAAAAAGCATGTCTCGCTGTGGTCTTCAGCACACAAAAGCTGAGCCACTATATGCTTAGCCATCCTATAAAATTGATATCCAAAGTTGACCCCCTCAAGTACCTGTTATCCAAGATAGCCCTGACTGATCGAATGGCTAAATGGATCATGCTCCTCAGTGAGTTTGATATAGAATATGTGGATAGAAAGGCCATTAAAGGATAAGTAATAGTGGATCAATTGGCAGATGCCCCATTAGTGGACACCTATCCCATAGAAACTAAATTTTTAGATGAAGGAGTATTTGCAGTCTCAGAAGCCACCACTTGGACACTGTACTTTGATGGGTCACACACTCATAATGGATCGGGGGCAGGAATCTTGCTTATCACCCCCCAAGGTGATTACATACCGAAATCATTCAGACTAGCTTTTCCCTGCACAAATAATATATCTGAATACGAATCCCTTCTCATGGGCCTTAGAATCACAGTCCAATGGCACATCACTCATCTACAGGTTTTTGGTGACTATAAGTTGGTCATAAAATAGGTCAATGATGAATTTCTAACCAAAGATGAAAAGTTGTTTCCTTACAAATGTATGGTGGATGACTTCAAAAAATATTTCACTACCATCCAATTTGAGTAGATCCTGAGACTCCAGAATAAGGCAGCAGATGCTATGGCTACCATTGGTTCTCTCCTCGACATGCCAAAAGATTGCACAAATTGTCAGTTCCTGGTCGAGCAACTCCTAATCCCAGTGTATGATATCCCTGAGAGTGACATGGTGTATGCTATTGTAGGTCTTGAATCCCCTTGGTACCATGACATTTACACCTATATTCATGACAACACCCTCCCGCTTGATCTGACGAGAAATCAATGTAAATAATTTATCCAACGCAATGCCCACTACACCATTATCGGTGATACACTTTATCGACGCGGGTATGATGGAACTCTCCTCCATTGTTTAGATGAAATTGAAGCCCACACAACATTAATAGAAGTACATAGCGGTATTTGTGGTGCCCATTCTAATGGTATGGCCCTAGCCAAACGGATTCTCAGAGCAGGATATTATTGGCCTACAATGGAACATGATGCTTGTGAGTATGTAAAAAAGTGTGTTTCATGTCAACAACATGCAGATTTGATTCACGCTCCAGCACAAGAGCTCCAAGCCATCACGACACCTTGGCCTTTTCCACAATGGGGTTTCAACTTGATTGGAAAGATCTACCCTCCATCCTCTGATGGACACACCTTTAATATCATAGCTATTGAATACTTCACCAAGTGGGTGGAAGCCATACTACTCACTCAAATCACTGGTGTTCAGATCTCCAAGTTCATCCTCTACCATATCCTCTGTAGGTATGGTATCCTCTCCACCATCATCACCGACAATGAAAAGCCATTCAAAAATAAGTGTATGAAGCTCCTTTGTGACACATATCATATCCAACATCATTGGTCCACTCCCTATTACCCCCAAGGTAATGGATAGGCAGAAGCAACAAACAAAACATTGATCAAAATCATTAAGAAGATGGTCAATAGCACTGGCCGCGATTGGCACCTCCATATCCATCTCACTTTTTGGGCCTACCATACTTCCATCCACACCCCTACCGGTGCTACTCCATACTCTCTTGTCTATGGCACTGAAGCCATCTTTCCAATCGAAGTTGAAATCCCCTCACTCCGAATCTCCCTCAAGAATCTCATCATTCATGAAGACACCTGAGTGGCACGCCTAGCACAATTGGAATTGCTGGATGAAAAATGGGTCAAGGCTTATAACCATCTGCAAGCCTATCAACACCGACTCAAAAGGAGCTACAATAAGAAAGTATGCCCTCACCAATTCAATGTTGGTGATTTAGTCCTTAAAGAGAATCAGCGGAATCAACAAGATCGAGAGAAAAAGGGTAAGTTTGAAGCAAACTGGTTGGGCCCTTATGTCATCACTACAAAGTATGGTTCTGGTGCCTACCGGCTCTCCACCCCTAAAGGTGAACCCTTAGAAGAACCCATCAACATCATGCACCTAAAGAAGTTCTACACTTAGGTCAGCTGGGGTATCCTTCCTAGTAAAAGTCAAAAATACAAAATTTTAAAAAAAATCCAAAAATAGTAAAGAGAAATAATTTGTCCTATGGTGAAAACCATCCCTGTGTGGCACCTTGGATATGTACGATTGGTGAAAACATGGCAACATACACCTCTCGTATAGGGCTTAATCATTATCTACCTCACATCCTGGTTACTTTATGGCTTATCCTCAATCCCTGTATCCTCTCATTCGCTTGCATCACCTCGTCGCTTGGTATATTCTGGTTGAGCATTGGATGAATATCATTTTCTATCTGACATCCTGAGCTTATTATCCTAATATGAGCTTGTGTGATCTCATTTTTCTATTTGTCTTCATCTAGGCTCACTCTTCGTGTTCGTCTCCATCTAGGTCTCATCGTGGCTTCTTGTGAACTACGATGCCTCTGCGCTTGCACGTAGGCAAGGCTAATCTTTGATCAGCCCCCGAGGCATTTAGTCCTTCATCATATGTCCTCATGGTCCACTTTTTGATCTTGTCCATCCTCGGTCTTTTGTCGTGTCCGAACTATGTTGCCCCTGTGCTTGCACATAGGCAAGGTTGATCTTTTGATCTGCCCCCGAGGCTTGTGTTTGTCTTGGTGTTCCATCAGTCCACTTTCTGCTCTTTTATTGTGGTATTTTCTTGAACTACGAGGGCTCTGCGCTTTCACTTAGGCAAGGTTGATCTTTGATCAACCCTCGAGCCCCTAGGTCTTTAGGTTGTGTCTTGTCCTCTTGTTGTTTTGTTGTTAGGTATGTCCCTATCATTGCTGATTCTTCACAAACAAGATCTTCTCGTATCAAGAAATCTTCCCAATGACAATTATCCTGTGTCATCTAGGTCACTTTAGCTTAGTATCCATCATTGGTCTTAACAGGATATATCCTTCCTAACAGACCACATCAACCACATCCATCCTTGGGATCTTATGGCACAGGACGCTTGTAATTGATTATGACCTTTTGGTACTTTTGGATTTTGTTTATCATTTGAGCTCCCTATAATCACTAGTCAAGATCGCCATGATCCTTCATATTATGGTGTGTTTTTCCTAGTTAACTTAAGGACATCTCTTGACTATTTTATTGTTGTTGTCTACTAGGATGCTCCACATAGTACCCACCAGGATTCCTCTCAGATCCTGCATTATGTGGGGGCATCCCTTTGTGCTTGTGGTTATCCCAATACCTGGCTCGACCAAAGTCATCGTGACTTTGGGGTATTGGGATAGCCTTCTTGTTTGTCGTGTTTGTTTTATGCATTAGACATTAATCCATCTTGGTTTACATACCCTGACGCTTGATGTCTTATGCTATAGCAAAAATCAGTGCTCTAAAGGATGGCAAATTGCATTCATGTTGCATTTCATCTCATTGCATATTCCCCCTTCATCCAATCTTGCTCCTACATCTATGACTCGTGATTTTGGTTGTGCAAACTCTCATTCCATTTTACTAACTTTTCTTCTTAGGATCCTTACGGTCCTTGATAAGTACTGCGCTCCACATACCCTACGCCTATCACCTACCCATTGATACTTATGTCTACAATCATTAAGTTCATTTACCCATATTGCATCAATTCATTAGTTTCATTTATCCATTTACATCCATTCATTTATCCATTTGCATTAATTCGTTAGGTTTATTTATCCATTTGCATTAATTCATTAGGTTCATTTATCCATATTGCATTAATTCATTAAGTCCATTTATCAATTTACATCCATTCATTTATCCATTTGCATCAATTCATTTAGGTTCATTCAATTCATTAAGTTTATTCATCCATACATTTATCCATTTACATCCGTTTGCATCCATTCATTAAGTTCATCTATCCATATTGCATTAACTCATGTAGGTTCATTCAATTCATTATGATCATTTATCCATACATTTCCATATCCACCTATGCATCATTATTAAACCCATATTACTTACATCATATATACAATTGCATTACCATTCATAAATCATTAACATCGTAACACAACATCCATATCAACACAAAAACATCAATATAACACCATATGCATAACATAAATTATCCATCACAAAAATGTGCGGCATAATATCAATGGGCACCATCACATATCATCATCAAAATAATACAATGTTCATATCTAAAATATAGTCACCACATAATCACCTACATATCATCCTCAAAATAAGGTGCATCATCTGAGAATATGTGCTACACCTCCATCTGGTACCTGTCAAAAACACTTGTATCCTATCACCTGTCCTCTGCCTGCCTTGAGCTGCCCACACTTGACCTCTGAGGAGACTCAGGTACCGGTCCCCTGTGTGTCAGAGTCCCCTGTGACTCATGAGCTGGAGTCCCAAATCGTGAAGGAGTCGACTGAAAATCACTATACCCCTTGGTTCGTGTCCCTAAAGATTGGGATGGTGCTGACATCTTTGGTATCTGCCTAACATACTGCACTATACGCTATGTCGGATCTGGTACTGCCTGCTCATACGCACCCCTCTAGTACGCAGCCTCATGCATGTACTCATCTCTCTGCCCAACCTAGAATCGAGCGGTATTCGACTCATACATGTACCTATCCCTCTCTTTGCTAATGGCTCGCCGCTCCTACTCCCATGCCTCTTGTGCCACTATCAATTGTTGTACCTGCTCTATGGACCTCTCCCTCTCTGCCCACATTGTCTCTAGCTCTGTCCCATCACCCTGCCCTCGGTGTGCTTGCCTCTGAGCAATGTCACTCTCGGCCATCTCAGCCCATGCCACTGCTGCATCTCTCTGGAACTACAAGATCTGGACCTGTCTCAGTACACTGTCCCTCTCCCCCTGTAGTGCTTGCATTTGTCTCTGTACACTATCCCTCTCCCCTTGTAGTGCCTGCACCTGTCCTTGTGCACTCTCTCTCTCCCACTGCACTATCTCTAATCCAACCTCTATGGCCTCGACCCTCACTCTCATCTCCTCTAAAGATGCCTCTGCCGTAGATACCCTCTCCTATAGTGTTGTCCTCTCCTCCAAAAGTCTAGCCACCTGAACTCTCAGTGCCTCAATCTCCCTCTCAACTCGCTGAGAATACTTCGATGAAGCACGATCTCCTCCCCCTACTGGCTCTAGTTGACCTCGCATCTAAGCAATTGTCATCGCTGCCTCTAGTCTGTCTCGGTCCCATGTCACCCAAGCCAGCTCCTCTCGTACTCTCTCCATCCCTACTCGCATCTTATCCCTCTCTCTCTCAGCCACCTTTATATCTGTCGTTAGCTGGCCCACAACACGATCAAACACTATCATCTCTATCTCCTTTACCCTCTCCATCTCTGCCTCCACCCTCCTCAACTCCTCCTCTAACACCCATACCCTCGCCTGGGCCCCTCTCAGTAACATCACTGGATTGTCAACTGTAGCTGCTGGTACTACTGCTAGAGGCTCCACCACCTGTACATCCAGGTCCATTGCCTCCCCCTCTCTCTCCTCCTACACCTGCTCAGCTCAGCTCGTTAACTGAATCCTCCACGGTTGTCCTCTCTTCCCCACCCTCATCAGTCTATGCGACTCCCCTCCAGGTTGCATCTCCCCCTCTGGCTCCTGCTCCATTGGCTGGACCCTCCTTTGTTGACTACTCTCGGGCATCTCCCTAGGATGTCCTCTGACATTGGTCGCCCTCTCTACTCCCTCCCGAGGATCTCTAGCCCTCACCTCCTCCTGCAGATCTATGGCTCTCGCCTCCTCCTACGGATCTGAAGCTCTCACCTCCTCCTACTTGGCTCTAACCTGCACCCTCCTCCGCCATACTCTACCGCCAATCCCTATCTGAGCCGCCCTCCCGTCCACCACCTAAAGCATCTCCACCTCTGGCTCACTCCCCACACTCACCACCTCTCTCTCCTCTCCCCCACCACCTACCCCTCCTGCCTCTATCTCCTCTCCCCCACCACCTGCCCCTCCTGCCTCCATCTCCTCTCCCATATCTCTCCTGACCCTCCTCGCCCTCCTCGGAGGTCGCCTCCTCCTGACCCTCCCCCTCCTCACCGGTTGATCTCCAACACCACCCTCCTCCACACCATCACTCTGATGTCCCTCATCCTCCTGTCCCTCATCCTCATGTCCACCTTGCTTTGGCTCCTCCTCCTGTCCCCCCTGCTCCTACTCATCCTCTGGCCCCCACTCCATGGCTCCCAACGCAGGCACCTTCGGTGTAACCCTCTCCCATCGGTGGTTGTGAAACCACCGATCATATTGATTTGTCACTTCGGCATCCTCTGGACCCTCCCCCCTCCTTGGATAGGGCACTCCACTTGCCATCACCCATGCCTCCCTCGCACCTCTCGTTGACAACCTCGCCCCCCAGGGTACCTCTCTGGTAAGCCGACGAAACATAGTCGGCGCTCCTGGAATGTCCTGCACGAGTCCAAACTGCCTCATCACCCTGTCCGAACGATGCAACTCTATTATGTGTCCCTGACTCCCAATCAGAAAACATTTGCATCTGAAGAAACCCCGATGTCTCTCCTCCTCGGTCCTCCATCCCCTAAACCGATGATACATGTATGGCCGCCATATAATATCCTCCTCCCGTAACTCATCAAACGCTCTACTCCACTGATCCATCTCTCCCTGCATCTCATACCATAGGATGTAGCCCCTGGCTGCCCCAAACTCCCAAGCCACCAGCTCCCTATCATCCAACTCTCCTCTCCTGACCACTATGGATCTCGTCACTGCGATGTGCTCCCACCCCCACACCTGTAATAGTGTCATGTGTGTCACACTTTGCATCCCCCGCTAACAAATCACGTGCATATCTCAGTATAACTGGGCCAATACATATGACCTCCAAGAAAACTGCCCCTCCTGCCACTTGACAATATGTCGTATCACCTCCATATACCGTAGGTTGCAGAATCGCCTACTCCAGTCCGATAATAGTATCCCACTGATCAGACAACACAAAAAGAGTGGTAATGCTGGCACCCCCAGGGCCAGGCATCTGTCTACGTCTAGCTGCCCCCTTTGTATTGGCAAGTCATATCACTCGAATAGCACCAAAACAGTCTCATCTAACTGTGCTCCTCTCGACACCTCCTCACTCACTAATCGACCAGCTATCAGTAACCTCAAGATCTACCACACATCCTCCAACATCACCATCATCTCTGCTGTTGACAGATGAAAAGTTGACGTAGCCGAGCTCCATCTCTCTATCAGGGCTGTCAACATTGCTCGATGCACTCTCATCTTTGGAAACTACACTAAGTGCAGTAACCCCGCCTGCTCCAGTGCTGCATGGTTCGCCCCCCTCATCGCCTCGATCGTCACCGCTAGTGCCTTTGGCCTCCGCTCGTGGGTCCATAATCTACCAAAATCCTGCAAACATCCCATCTACCTTGTCAAATTCTTCATCAAAATTCCTCTTCCTGATCCCACGATTTTCTTTTTCCTTTTCTCTCTCTCTTCTTCTCTCTATATCCTTCTCTCTCCTTTTTTCCCATCCTTCCCCCCTCCCTCCCTCCTCTCATCCGCGGGGCACACCCGCCCCTATAGCGGGGCAGACTTGCCCTTAACCGGGGCGGACCCACCGCTACAGCGGGGTGGACCCGCCCCTGTAGCGGGGGAGACCCGCCCTTAACGGGGGCGGACCCGCCCCTCAACGAGGCAGACCCAGCTGCACTTCATAGTCCTTCCAAGCATTGGAAAAATTGTAACTTAGCTGTTCATTATGTCCTTCCATGGCTACAAAGTACGAGGTAAAACCAACTCTTTTGAAAAGACCCCATAGCTCCGAGTTTTTGCGCAGAGAATTATGCTTACACGACTCCATTCTCTTCTTTCAGCCTCCCATGGCATTTTCTTTGCATGAGTAATTTTTTGGAAGGAGAAGAAACTCATTTCTTTGCCAATCATCATTCTCGACAATGGCAACCAACAACTCAAAAAACTCAGTTTGAATGGAAACCTTGTGATTTTTCATTTGAGAAAATAACGGCTCAAAACATTTGGTAGGTTGTTTGAAATTGTAGCAAAGTCGATTATCACCTTTTCGAGCCCCGTCATAATTAAATCTTACAGCTCCACCACCCTTCTTAGTCATGATTATACTTAATTTATTACTCGTCTTTCCATCAGCCTTAACACATGTTAATGTGTCTTTTCCAAGATCATACTCTATATTTTTGCAGTGCAGATTGTGTTCATTATTTCCTCATTTAAACCTTCATTTTCGAAGTACAAGGCAATCCAAATACATTATCCTTTCCATTCCATTCCTCTTATGTCTTTGGGATTTGGCGTACCTTTAAAAATGGTCAAAATCTTTCAAAATTGTCAGAAGTTGAAAATTTTAAAAATAAAATTTCCTAAAATTTAGGGTGTCCTAAATTTTAAGGATTTTCTAAATTTTAGGGTTTTCTAGGGTTATTGTGAAAATGATGTTGGATTTTTTTCCTAAAAATAGAATCACCATGCATACAACTCAAACTGATTTTGATTAGTCAAAAACACTTCCCAAGCAGGCTGGTCCTATCATAATTGTCAAAAGTCAGTATTTCTATGGTGGGTCTATTTTTCTTTTTTGAATGATAAAGCATGAGCTTTAAGGTCATCAATGGAGGATGGCCAGCTGCCAGGTGTTAGAATCTAAGTCTCAAACACTGCACATAACAATCTACAATGAAAGATGCTTAAAAATGGTGAACATAGGAGGGGAATTCTAAAAGTTAAAAATTGCAAAAAATATTCTAAGTCTGGAAAAGGGAGGCACCTAGCAGTCAATGCCTTTAGCCCATTTCAGTTGATGTTAGTGTTGCATGGTTAGTGGACGATGAAAATGGTCAATGCTTCGACAATGACAATCGACACAATTAACAACACGGTGAACATGAATCTCGAGAAGGGTGAAAATCTTTGAAAATTTTCTAACACTGGAGCATAAAAGCGCCCCTACTAGCAAGGGGCACTAAAGATTTCAAGGGTTCAAAGGCAGCTATTAGGGTTTGCAGTTTTTGGGGTCCTCTTCAAAATTTTGCAAGCTTTCCAACAAGTTCAACATCCATTTCACGGGATCTATCAAACACCCACAAACAAAGATCAAATGAAAAATGTTGAAAGTCAAAGAAAATTAAGAAAATCAAAATTGACTAAGTCTCTACTAGAAATGTGCCCCTGCTAGCCAGGGGTGCCCAAATTTTTGAGCCATCAAATGCAATCTTTAGCTTTCACAACTTCCAAGAGGTCCTTCTCACATTTTATCAGGCTTCACAACGAGTCTGTTAGCATGTTCAACGGAGCAGTGAAATGACTAGAATTGCAGATCGAATTGAGGGGTTTCATCATAAGGACAAAGTGAAAATTATCAAATTTTTCTATCTTCTGCACACATGGGTGCCACAGTCAACCATGGGCACCTAGAATTTTGAGCCCTCAAAAACATTTGTTAGGGTCAACAAAAGTGATATTTTTTTCTAGAATTCTTTAGGATTTTCATTGAATATCTCAGCCTAACCATGTGATTCGTCAATCTCCGAAAATTGTGGATCGAACAGGAAACAAAGCATGGGAGACCAATTGGAAATGTTGAAAATCACTAAAAAATGGTTAAGTCTGGCAAACAAAAGTACCCTTGCTAGCCACGAGGGCCCAAGATTTCAAGCCACCAAAACCACTTTCTAGGATTTGCAGCCTCTAGGAGATCCTTCTCGGATTTAGTCCAGCTCCATAGCCAATCAATCTACCAGCTAGGAGGATCTACAAAATTTTAGAAATCAAAGACCAAACAGAGGTATTTTATCAAGGAAAAGATGGAAATATTGAAAGTTTTCTAACTCTGATGATGAAAGCGCCCCTGTCAACCAGGGGTGCCCAAGATAAAAAAATAGTCAAACACAAGGTCAAATATTGGTGTAAGGTATCAATCTCCTTAAATTTAATTAGGCTTTCCAGATCAATTCACTTTCAGTTTCAATTATTCATATATTGATGGGAAAAAGTACTCAAACAGGGGGTATCAATCACTCGAGACGCATAAAATTTGAAAATTCAAAAAAATGTTCTAACACTGTGAACTTGGATGCCTTATTTCAAGAAGGCACCCAAGTCAACCTAAGTTAGGAAATTTTGAAAGACAACTTCATTCTTTGCCCACCCTATTTTAGGGATTCTTCAAGTTGATGCAAACAAAGACGGATATTTTCACGAGTTGGACTCCTAAATTTTAGGGTTTTACATGTAAAATAATTTTATCTCCAAAAGAAAGCCTTGAACATTCGTTATTCATAATTTACAGGTTAGCTTTTCAGAGGAAGAAACACATAATTTCCTTCTCAATAGGAGTTGAAGGCTCAAACAAATATATTTTTGGCATTCTTCGTAGATTTGAGTTCAAGTTGCATAGAAGAACACTTTTCCATAATCCATTTTTCTAGAGCATCACTTTTCTGAAACAGGAGGTCAAGATTTTCAACTTTCATCGATCTGGGTCTACTTCTTTTTCATTCTTCTTCAAGATTGAAAAAAAATGGTTGCTTCTTTAGCTCCTAATTTTTAGGAAATTATGCATGTCTAAGAAATCCTCATATTTTTTAGAATTTGACGATCCAGGTTTCTTTAGAATAAGGTTATCTACAAAACCTAGACCTCGACTTTTTCTGAGAAGATTTCTTCATCTTCTAAATTTTAAGGGTTTCTTGCATGTTCTTGAAAAATTAGTTTTTTTAGAAATGAGCAATTTGGGTCTATTTAGAACGATATTCTTTACAAAACCCATACCTCATATTTTTATCCAAATTTTTTCCCTTTTTCTGAAGAAGATTCAACAAAGCTATTTTTAGATTTTGTGCAAAACTTGTCCGAACATATCTATATTCACAGTCAAACTTCATGGTTTCATCAAGTAATACTCTTCCATTAAGAAAAATCAAGAAAAGCATTAGAAGCATAAAGTTGCAGAAGAAACAGAGGTCATCACTCCAGTTATAGAGCCACCAAAGTTACCGATTAGTGGATTGCCAGTTGAAGTGTGTAGATATTTCTAGGAATAGAATTCAAGTGATGGTAGTAGTTAACTCGAGGCCTTCTCCGAGTTTAACTGGCCATCCTTTTTTCATGCATGTTTATTCTTTGGAGTTATCTATTGCATAGTTCAAGTTTTCTTTAGTGTTAGATCAGTTAACTGATGTTAGCATTCCAGCTAACTGTTAGTTATCTTTTGTTTATAATTCAAAATAGAGCTTGCATGTTGGAAAGACTGATTGTTAACTCAAGGAGATTTAAGGGTTCCCTACTCTTTGTGTGTGTATAAATAAGAGCAACCTTGTTCATTATTTTCTTCAACTGTGCTTGTGATAACAAAATGTTGAGCTTATTTTGGCCTACTTCTTTATTATTCTGTATATGTTCAACTTTGTTTGTGTAATTTGGTTTGATCATAAATTGTATGCCTATTTTAGCTACAAATCTACTATCCCAGATGTGTAATTATTGTTGGAGTTTCAAGAAATAGATCTTATGCCTACCTTACTTTGATCCATGTTCTCAAAGTCTTTTCGGTGTTATTGTTTCATGTTTTGCTTTCATAATCATTATTTTCAGCTTACATATGAAAGTACAATGAGTCTTCGAATTTGTTCTGGAAACAAGTTTGTTTAAGCTTTGTGTTTATCAATCATCCCCTATTTACCTCTAAACTCTCTTGCTTTGAATTTACTTGAGAAGTTAGAAGCGTCATTAGTTTAGGATTAGTTGTAGTTGAAGTTACGAAACTAGAGAAAACCTCAACTGCAATGCAAAGAGTTTTATAACCTTGTGCTCTTAGCTAAGATAAAAAGATAAGCAATTAGTTTAGTATTTTCTTTTTATGAATAATAAACAAAGAGGGAGCTTCCCCTCCTAGTTTGAAGAGTAGTCTAATTGTGCAGAGCTGTTCGTTTCCAATATGCACACCAGAGGTGCGAATTGAAATGCCATCGGGGCCAAAAATTATAATAAAGGCACTACATAAAAGTTTTGTATAGTGGTTGCTAAGATTCAAGCCTAGATCACCATGATTATAATATATTTATAGCCTAATAATTAGTCTAAAAAATTTGATAGTAATTTCATTATTGAAAATTATTTATTAAATGAAGCACACATAAATTGCAATGTGCTTTGTTCTCTAATGTTGAAGATGAGTCTTTGGTAAGAGGTACAAATTTTGACTCTCATAATAATGAGATATAATCATTAGTTCCCAAATTGGGCTCACCAAAAAACCTCATAAGCCACATTGATTCCCTTACTAATTCTATTATACTTAAATTATATTCAACATTTGTAGATGAAGGATCCAAGTATGTTTATTTTTAATTATTACTCTATCTATGTCATAACACCTACATCATATTTTGAAGACTCAAATAGAGGTGTGTTTCCTATTAATAGGAAACCAATATATAGTTATTATAAAAATAACTAAATAATTTTGTACTCTTGGTGTAGGAATAATAAAAATAATAAAAATAATCTTCAATAAACAAATTAATATTCTTTTAAGCATTTTTGATTATCCATATAAGGATCTTGTAGAAATATAGATGTAAGTGAAATATTTCTTACTAGTTTTTTTATAAAGGGTATAATTGGTCTTTTCACATGATGGTTTATAGAGTAAATTATCTTAGTAACAAGTGAGCTATCCTATCTATTATTTCTTTGTAGATAGTTTCTTAAGGTATCCACCAGCCATTACATCATCCATCTATTAGGGCCTTAATATCATTGAATTTCAATCCATTATTACAAATACATGATTAAAATAGAATATTTAAATAATAATTGCATTTTATTTGGAATTGATGACTAATAATTATAACTTGAGTTAAAATTTAGTTACTCAAATTGATTCTTCAAGAGCAATGTGAGCATTTTATAACACTTTGAGAAATTTCAATATTCAATTCAAAGGTTACAATAACATGATAATTTATAATATTAATACTTAAAGACATTATATTTCCGCACTCCATATTGATGCAAATAAATTTTACATAGTTAATGGGTAAGTGCAAGAAGTTGGGTCCACAAATTGTTCAAAAAGTGGAAGTGTTTTTCTTGATTTTCAGAATTTATCATAGTTGGACTGACAATTTGACACTTACACATTGAATCTTTATAAAGTTCAATTACATAAAATTTATTACTTTGAGTCTAGTTTTCAAATATGTAATTTATTCTAATACCTAGATGATACAAAATAATTTTTAATCGACATGTATGAAAACCACTTTTAATAGTCACTTATTTAGGACCATACCATGCACATGTAGGACACCATAATTTGACCTAAATAAAAGTATTTATCTAATTAATTTTTGGGAATATGTGTATTATACTAAAAATTGATGTGGATATTATTATTTTTTTTTCTAAACACATTTTTTATTAATTATTTTCTGGCCCTAATTGCTAGCTTTAAAAATCACTGTATACAGACACCATAATTTGACCTAAACTAGTCATTTTTTGAGGTTTTTTTTTCGTTTTGTAAATATTTTTTTGTAGATTGATGCCATATAATTTTTTTATAAGAAAATTAACAAATTAAAAGTTATTTAAAAAATATAAAAACTTGACATTTCAAGTTTATGGGCTAGTTTCCTAAAAAAATAATTAAAAAATAATCCAATCATAAAAAAATTATATATTTGAAAACTTGACATTTTCATCTATAATGAGTTTTTTCTCTTGACATTGTACTTGTATATCCAAGGCTAACGATTGGGTTACATGCCTTTTCTAAGCCTAAATACAAATGAAAAACATGAATTGTGAGTTTAATTTTTTTTGGAATGAGTACCCAATTTAAAATGCATACCTATTCTAAAAAATGAATGGGTACATGTTTTAAAGTTGAAAAATGACAGTTCCCTTAAATCCAAAAGAGAACACTTAATAAATATCAATACTAACATTTGATACATGCATAACTATTAGAAAATGTACAACAAACTGTAGAAACTACTGAAAGTGACCACAAATGAAAGCCAAATCATAAGGTTGACTAGGCCTAATAGGAATAGGCATATTTTCTAAGGGACACATCTCCAATATCATGTATATGCATATGATAGTATGATGTTGTAAATAGAAGTAAAAAGGAATAACAAAGAGAATAGATAAGAAAAATATATATTAAGAACATAATATATTATATCAAACTTTAAATAAAATAAAGAGGTAAATATATAAAGGATATTGATGGTTATGGTGTAAATTTATGTTTAATTTATGTATGATGTATATTTTTTTTGATAAAAGAGGGGTAATTTTTTTATTAGAAATTCAAGGAATACTATACAAGCACCCAAAAGAAAGTAGGAATTCCCCAAAGGAACCCCCAAAGGGAACAATTATATGTTCCTATCTTCTAGAATAACCTTTTCCAAATTCCTCACATAATCTGAAGGTAGGAGGCTCTAATCTCCCACATCCCACCTATCCCCCTGCTCAAAAGCCCATTTGGCCAAAAAATCAACCACTTTTTTCCACTCCCTAGGAATATGACAAAATGAGATATAATCCAATGAACTACACATCCTCAAAATTTTTCTAATTAGTAAAGCTAGTTGCCAACTAGCTCCCTCCAACCTTTTTTCATTCAACATATCCACAACAATCTATGAATCAGATTCAAAGTTTATCTTCCTCCAACCAAGGGAGTAACCTCTCTCCACAACATAGAGGATAGCCAGGGGCTTCATAAGATTGTTAGTCTGCTACCCCTTATAAATAGAAAAAAGTCACACTATCACCAACACTATTCTGCCCAATGCCACCAATCCCAGTATGGCTAGGATTCCCCCGAGAAGAGCCATCAGTGTTCACCTTTAGAACACCTTGAGGAGGAGGGGTCCACTTACCTTCACGCTGAATTTTTTGCTTAGTACATCAAGGTCCCCTACTACTAGAGTAACTAGGCCCACCAACTACCAAGTTTAAATTAATTATTATATCCTCATCACAAGGAACCATAGTATCAGTCATGTCACATTTCATGAAATAGTTTCTTGAACCCTATTGAGGATCTTATGCCAAAGTTGCATTACAACCATTTGCACACCCTAAAAAATTCTCTTGTTTCTTTCCAACCACAGTTGCCAAATAATTAGGGATGTGCCAAGGAACCAAGCAAACTTAAGAAAATATGTCTATGTAGGAGGCCTACCCATGCTATCCCAAAATTAAACCAAAGAAGTGGCATGAACACATGCATACTTCTAAGCCCCCACTAGAATTTCCAAATCACCTGAGAAAAAGGGCACCAGAAGAAGAGATGAGAGGTTTTTTCCTCACTATTATTACAAAGAAAACAAAGAGAGGGACCATGAAAACCTCTCTTCTATAAATTATCCTAGGTAAGATATCTATTCTACACAACCAACCATAAGAAAAAGTTACATTTGGGCTGGAAAAATTTGCTCCAAACCTGCTTCCACCAAGGTACCTCTAGCTTCCTAAACACCTGTCTATCTAGCTCAAGGTAGCTCAAGGCCATAGTAGATTTACCCTTTGGAGAAGGACCCCAAGCTAAATTATCCCTCCTAGAAAGGGAATTGCACATTTTGTAAGCCAAAATCCTAACGAGCTCCAAATGAGCCTCCTTGGTTCCCCCCAATGGCCACTCCTACGGAGTCTTCCAACGTACCACCTCCACCTAACCTAGATCCTACACCAGTTTAAAATCTCTCACTTTGCACCAACTAGCATCAAGACAACTGTTATTGAAGGGAACCATATGAGCATACATAGTCTAAATGGGGGGATTCCCATCCCACCAATCATGCCAAAAGAGAGCATTAGATCCACTATTAGAAATCCAAAAGAGACCTTGCTTAATGAGCTTCAACCCTCTTTTGAAAGTCTCCCAAATCATGGAATCCCTCCTTTAGTGCGCACCCACGCACATCCTTAGTGCGCACCCCCCGAAGATACTTAATAGTGAGAATCCTAGCTAGTATTGATCTTGGCTAGTACACTAATGCCAATATAACTTAGCAACTAAGACTTGCCCAATCAAGCCCACAGGCTTAAGCCCAAGACCCCCCTCCTACTTCGGCATGCAAACATAATCCCACCTATAAAGGCTCCATTTTGAAGAAGAAAAATTACCAGCCCCCAGGAATTGACAAGCTAAGGCATCAAAGTCCTTAACAAAACACTAAGGGGCAACCTACACAAAACATCTATAAATAAGAAGAGCCTGCACCACAAACTTCAAGAGAGTCACTCGTCCAACCATCGAGATCCATCTACAAGTCCAATGACTTACCCACCTACAAAAATTATTCAACACAACCTATCAAAGATATCTAAGGTGAGAGCCCACTGAGATGGGGATCCCAAGATAAGAAAAAAAGGAGAGAGCCAATCTAAAATAGAAGAATTTGAGCAATCCTATTTTGAATAAGCTGGGGAGTGTTAAAGAAGAAGATTGAGGACTTATCCTCATTGGTATTTTGTCTAGAAACAACAAAATAAATATCCAAAGTTTTCCTTAAGTTCATGGCCTCCTAAATTTTGGCCATACCCATCAAAGCAGTATCATCCACAAACCACAAATGAGAACAAGGATGCAACCTGCCACCCTAGCTCTAGCCTTGAATCAAACCTTAACTAATGCGAGACAATAAATCTTCCCAACCCCTCAGCCATAATGATAAAAAGGTAAGGAGAAATAGGGTCTCCTTGATGAAGGCCCCTAGAAGCACCAAAAAACTCTGAAGGTTCCCCATTAAAAAGAACAAAAAAGGAAGAATAAGTAACATATCTCATGACCCACTCAATCCACTCCCTATCCAAACCAAAAGTCTGTAAAACCTTTTGTAAGAAAGCCCATCAGACCCTGCCATAAGCCTTTGCAATATCAAGTTTGATGAGCATGGCTTTCTCCTTCAAAGTCAACATATAATGATGGCCTTTGAAGAAATCACGATCCTATCAAGGATTTTACTACCAACAACAAAACATCCTTGCTTAGTAGAGATCAAAGAGTTGAGCCAAGGCTTAAGTCTTTCAACAATCAATTTAGTGATAATTTTTTAAACAACATTGCAAAGGGCAGTGGGTCTAAATTTATCCAAACAATTAGCTCCCTCCCTTTTAGGAATAAGATCCAAGAAAGTAGAGTTCATATCTCAAAGCATCTGATTATTATGCTATGAATCCTGAACCATCTCAAGGAGATCCAATTTGATAATTTCCCAAAACTCCTAGAAGAACTCAATAGAGAGTCCATTTGGGCTTGGAGACTTGCCTTTTTATATTTAAAACACAACCTCTTCTAGCTCAGATAGTATAATAGGGTGCATGAGAGCCACACTCATCTCATTAGAAGCCAAAGAAGGAATAAAATCTAGAATAACATTCTCCTCACTACCACCAAGGAGAGATTCCTCAGTAAACAGGGCTGCAAAGAACTACTTGAAATATCAGCCATAAAAGACAACTGCACCCTCTCCTATGACACCAAAGAGGGAATAAGATTTCTTTGTTGGAAATATTGAATGAAAAATAACCCAAATGAAGGTATGCACACTTCAAAGGATCAAACAAAGAAAGACACCATCCACATGAACAAGACAGTATTGCAACATGAGCAAGAAGACATTTTGATCAAATGATGATCTATGATGAATTGATCTAAAATTTCTAGATTATATGAGATACATGAGATATCATGAGATGATTTACAAATGTACAAACACCTTTTTTATATAGGCTAGGTGAGCGGAGGTAGGATAACTAACTTGGATACAAACATTAAATGCCTAATGCATAATTTTAGATGCATAAGAAAAATATTAAATTCTTAGATAACTATAAGCTAATTAATGAGACATGGTCCCATTATAACTAGTTTCTAGAAATGAAACCTAGGAAAGTTAACTCCTAAGTAAACTTATAATGATGTGAATAGGTCCTCACTAAGAATTAGTTAGGAAATAACCCCATTCACACCAACACCCCCTATAAGTGCAACTTAGGGAGTGTAGTTATTATATCAATGATGCAAATGCAATATGGGTCTCAACAATAAGGCCATGTTAGGTACCCATGTACAAATAGTTAATGCAACTAATCTCTCACAAATAGAGTAAAGGAGAAAACCTAGTGGGAAGAAAACTCCTCTCCAAAAAAGAGATAAAATGCAAAAATGCAAATCATGTACAAATGATGGAAGTGATGAATGGAGGTATCAACATCAATACCCCCCAAGAGCAACATTCATCACAAGAATACAATAGAATGATCCATCCAATGAAGGGAAATATGGAGACTATTTAGCCCCCCCATAATGTGTAATCACCTACAAAAATGGTAAGTGTTTGAAGAAAAAAAATGATCTAATGTCGATAAACAACTTGTCTCCCTTCTGGAAGAAACAAAACCAAGTACAAATACATGAATGCTTCCC
Organism: Sequoiadendron giganteum; assembly: GCA_007115665.2. NCBI lineage: Eukaryota > Viridiplantae > Streptophyta > Pinopsida > Cupressales > Cupressaceae > Sequoiadendron > Sequoiadendron giganteum. Next base: position 557,111,872 of record CM021103.1, read on the forward strand.
ATTACTAATGGGAATTGAAGGAAGGAAGCATGAAGATGTATGATGATGATGTCTCTGAAAATTGCTCATTTTTCTCCTTTTCCACTGAATATGAAGATGCCACAATCAAATCAGGTACATGCCCAATCAAGGAAGAAGGTGACAAATCAGGAAAAGGTGCAAACTGATATTGAACAAGATCCAAAGACACAGATGGGTTGAAAAACGTTATGTAATGAGTATCATCAAAGAGGAGAGATAAGCCCTCAAATGTGTCCTCCAAATCTGAAATGTAAGACTCCACAAACAAGGATGCAATGTTTGACAAATAAGAATCCCAATCGGGAAGATAATGAGATACTTGTAATGAATCACCAAAATTTCTCAATGAATCACCAACATAATATGAATGGTCTTGTTGAATAGGAATGATGCAAGCCTCAATCAATGACTGCACAAGGAATCATTGAAGGTGAAGGTACATAAACCATTCATTTTTGATGGAGAAGAAGCATTTTAAGAACCCTTGACATCCTCATCTAAAGATTCAAAGCATTTCAAATCTATAAACTCCTGCATAGTATTATGATCATAAGATATCCTATCTATAGAATGAAGAGGCTCATAAAATTCTAAATCATGATCATCAGGGAATGGTGGAGTATCAAGATCTCCATATAGCTCCCAAATCTTAGTCCAAAGAGTATGAGGACAATCACAATGATCAATACGTTTCAAAATATCACCATCAACATGCATTGCAACAACCTCTAAGATATCATACTTGAATTGCAACTCCAAGCAAATTTTTGGATACATTTATCTGGGTGGGGAATAAAACCATACAAATGTGGCAATAATTGAAGAAATTGGAGATGGTTTATGATGCAACCTCTCCATTGTTTATAGTTTCCCATTTCCAACATAAGCAAAGAAGGATGAAATGAACTATGATAGATCTCCAAGATTACAAAGAAATTGGCCTTCGATAACAATTAGAAACTCCCAAATATGATGCATGATTGAAAATGAAGCCTCCCAATGCAAATAAACCTTCTCCAAATTGTAGTATGTCCAAGATATCAAGCAAATGCCTCAAATTGCAAAAACTCAATAGAATGCACCTAGAGCTAAATCTGAAAAAAATAGATGGATAGAATGATAGAGCTGTAAATCACCTTTGCAATGCTGCTAGAATCTCCAAAATCTGAAAAACTGGTGAAAAGATACGAGCTTGAGAGTCCAAATTGAAGCACTAACTTCAAGCTACAATAAAATATTCCAAGAGTAAAATATGATAATAATACTTACACCACTAGAAACTTCTCAAAACCATCTTTTTGATGATATCTCGTTTTCAAAAATTCAATACTGGAGTAAAAATTTATGACGATTTTAAGAAAACTTCCTAATTAAGACATGAGGGGGCTTCTCTGACGGTCATTTGGCCATCAAATTTAAGATAGTTACCCATTTTTTTTGAAAAAATGCCAAAAATAAATTTACTTCAAAATATGAAGTATTTTATATGAAAATGGGGGGCTTTGGGCCTTTCGTACGCAATGGAAGGGTCAGATCTAACCCAATCTGCTCCAAAAATTAGCTACCTCCTAGATGATAACAACTAGTGTGAAATGCAAACCCTCCAACCTGCAATGAAAATATCCTCAACTCAACTTTTCAATTTGAGATGGACTTTGCATGGCTTATGCTCTGATACCATGTTGGAAATATTGAATGAACAATAACCCAAATGAAGCTGGACACACTTCAAAGGATCAAACCAAGAAAGACACCATCCACATGAACAAGAAAATGCTACAACATGAGCAAGAAGACAATTTGAGCAAATGATGATCTATGATGAATTGATCTAAAATTTCTAGATTATCTGAGATACATGAGATATCATGAGATGATTTACAAATGTACAAGCACCTTATTTATATAGGCAAGGTGAGAGGAGGTAGGATAACTACCTTGGATGCAAACATTAAATGCCTAATGCATAATTTTAAATGCACAAGTGAAATATTAAATGCCTAGATAACTATAAGCTAATTAATGAGACATGGTCTCATTATAACTAGTTTCTATAAATGACACCTAGGAAACTTAACTCCTAAGTAAACTTATAATGATATGAATAGGTACTCAATAAGAACTAGTTAGGAAATAAACCCATTCACACCAACATTCCCATCCTTTGAGATTTTACAAAATTGTGAAAATGGTCATATTTTGATCCCCTTCCTAGAGCCAATCCACTCCAAAAGATATCCTCTTGTAGCTCCCATTCCTCCAAATCCTTAATAGCTATTGATTCTTCCCTAATCAGAATCCTCATAAAATCCATTGTCCCAAATTTGATAGGTAATGATAGCTAAACTAGCTTGAGACGACATTTTATTGATGTGAAGGTTGCCAAAACACTGTCTGTTCCACTTCTTGATCTTGAACTTCAGAGATCTCAATCTTTTGGCAAAGGAATACATAGCCCTACCATGAGCAAACTTCCCCTATCACCACCAATAAACCATAAGGTCATGAAGAGAAGAATCATGTAACCACATAAGTTGAAACTTGAAATATAGGTTCTAAAGGACTTTGAAAGCTTAATTGACTAGTGGTTTGAAGCTCTCCAATCCAAAATATCTAAGAAAGTAGACCACCTAACCCCCACATAACAACAAGAAACAAGGAAATGATCCAACATCTCAGATATAGCATTCTCCCCACATATCCTATTATTCCAAGTGAAGATACCATTGTTTGGCTTCACATCAACTAAGTTTAGAAGATCAATATTGTTCTTGAGGAGACAAGCAGATTGGTCCAACCTAGCATTCCTGCCACGTTTCTCCTCAAGAGAAGAAACAACATTAAAATCCCTGACCATGATCTACGAGAACAAAGGAGCCAGAGTTCTAATATATCTAACATGAGCCCACAACTAGGCTTTACGAGGAAGGTCAGTAGGAACATAAATATTGGTGAAGATACAAATTTCACCTAACTCTAGACAAGAAGCAACCACTAACATCGTTGAGCAACTCAAAAACCATCGGAGAGGAACAATCTTCCTAGGATCCAAAAAATAGGCCAACCTCCTAGAATTACCATAAGCCCCAACACATTGACACAAGCCACAAGACAAAATTCCAGGATCTTTACTCAACATTCCATCCATAGATGACTTAGTTTCCTAAATAAAAAACATAATTGAACCATGAGTACCAATCATCTCTCGAATGGCCTTTTGTCAAGGGATTCTATTCATACCCCTCGCATTCAATGAGATAAAAATCATTTATGAGATTGGGAGAAGTGAGATTTAATGGTTTTCACTAACCCAATCCACCAAATTCTCACTAAAAAACTTAACCTTCTCTAGATCCTTCTTGTGACCCACCTTGGAAGGTTTCTCTATAGGCCCCTTCTTTAGGGGCTTCTATTGCAGACCTAGGGCATGCATGACCCCACTACTCTTCCCAAGATCTAAAGAATCCTTAGGTTGAGAAGAAACAATATCCTTCGAAGCCTAAGCCCCAACCAAGACCACTTGTCCACTTTGATTTGTACCAACCAAAATTTGAGATATTGCTTCTATGACTATTTGATCCATCTGTGCTTCTTCCAAAGGAAAGTTCTAAAAATCAATCCCTTTGTCTCTTGATAAATCCACTTTCAAGGACCCCCCACTAGAAGGAAGCTCGACAGGATACCCCTCCTCCAAGACTAAGTCTTCTAGAACATCAAATCGATTGAAGATCCCATCATATTGTCTATCATTCAAGGTTCTCTTTAGACCTCTCCCTTTATTATGAGGCTTGACCAAGATGAAACCCTCCTTGTCTTCCACCTATTCGACCAAAGGGGCCTTTTCTTTATCATTCTTGGGATTCGGGTTGGAGTTAGAATTAGTTGTACCAACCACTTGATTAAACTGAGGGAACTTCCTTTGTAGATGCCCATACTCATGACAAAAATGACATCTGAAGGGGAGGGTTTCATAATCCAATTATTGAATCCAAGAAAATGACCCAAGAGACATCTCCATAGAATCTAGCAAAGGGTTATTCAAATCAATTTACATACTTATACGGGTATAAGTAATTAAATTTTGGTCCAAATTTTGTTGAGTCGAACCAACCGACTTGCCAAGGAGAATAGTGATCATTTGTAGAATACCACTCCTCGAACACTCCAATAGAAGTTGCAGAAGATGCACCCACACAGAAACCCTCAAGGGAAGTTCACCCACATTAAAACCCACATGCCAAGGTTTCATGAAAAGCCCAACTTCATTGAAGAAATATGGCCCCACTTCAAAAGCCTTATTCCTATCTACCATCCATGTAAACACAACTATAAAATAATTGTTTGTAGCCACTTTTATCTCCATATCCCCTTCAAGATTCCAAATGTTTGACTGAGCCCAAGATTCCAAAAAATGGTAAAGAGAGTTGAATCCCCATGAACTTGCATATCAACACAATGATTGCACAGGTACCCAACATCCTCTGTAATAGATTTAGGTTGTATTGCCAAGACTGGACGTTCTTGGCTTCTCTCCAAACAACCATTTACTTTCTTGATCTTGGAAACCCCTCTCTCCAATGAAGAACCTTCCCTAGATTAGGATTTGTTTAAAGCCTCCATGGGATTTTCATGTAAGAAGTGAGAAGGAACGACAAAATCCATCCCACAAGAAACCATCAAACATAGGTCAGCAAGCTACAAAAAAATATGAAAAAAACCAACTCCCCTTTGCAGCCAAAGGGAAGACAAAGAAAATAAAGTTAAAAAGGCTTGGACAAGCATGAGAAGAAAAAAAACCATGCAACCTCTAGACAAAATAGCGCCACCCAAGTACCACCCTTCCAATTGCCCCCCAAAACAACCCCCACATGGCTTGATAAGGAAATAAACAATAACAAAATCAAAAGAAACAAATTACTAGGGATGAAACCCTATCCCACATAGTAACATGAGAGTGCATTCATTCCTCCCATTATCTTAATTTCATGTATGATGTATTATTGATCCTTGTTAAAGTACTACAATTATTTTGCACCACACACTCTTCAATTATTCTCCTACTACCGTCACTGGGGTATAAATATAACACTAATAATTCCTAGGGCTGAGAAATCTAATCCATGTCCCCACTTTTCTTGCTAACATTTGTTTTTGTGTTGGGACATTGGTAAAGCAGTAGAGAAGAAATTAGAGTGGTAAGTAAAAACTTGTGGAGAAAATTAACATTTAGAAAGACACTCTAAAGAAAATAGATTGCTTTTAGAACCTACGGTAGATTCCCTTAGTCTTAGCCTCATGAGAGGGGGTTAGAAACCTAGGGGATGGTGAATAGAAAGGGGGAATCTTGGAAGAGATCCCTAAAAATATGTGGCTACTCAAAGTAGGCCTATTATAAACACCATGGGATGCATAAAATGACTAATGAAATACTGAATCACTAGCACCCATGGCCAAGGGATATAAAAAAATATTAAGAGAAGTTAGAGTATAAGTTAAATCAACAAAATAATTGAACATATAAGATAGAAACATAGAAGAGAAGTGGCATAAAAATACATAGGAATTCCAAGAAAGGTATCACATTAGGATGTAGAAAGCATAAAATATTGAGATAGAGCATGCCAAGAAGGGTGTTTTCGAGTGTGTCAAGGGGGGTGTTGTTGAAAATAAATTAGAGCATGTCAATGTGGTGTTACTTATAACCACAAAATAAAATTAGACCAAACCCCAAAACAAATGAATTTATATCTTAACACAACAACATAAGTTATAAAAAATCTAGTTGGAAGTATATAGAGATATGAGGTATTGAGGAGAAATAGAAAGGAAATTTGTGAAAGAATTTAGGCCCCAACACTCCCAAAACTAATTCAACTACCACATATAGAACTAGATTTATCTAATATCTAAATTACACTTGATGATAGGTTTGAGAAAATATTGAAAATACTAAAAAAGTTACAACCTTTAATATTTGATGTTGACTATTTAGACTAGTTGGCTAATAAAAGTATTATAAAATTAAGAAGAGATGGGCTATATGAAGATAATAGGACCAAGTTCAACTGAGATATCCACAATAACTAATCATATGTTATAAACAAATGAAAAATTATCCCCTAAGACAAAGCACCACTTTAAGGAGTTACACCCATAGATTAGGAGTCATCCCCTATGCCATATAAGTCAAGAAGGATTTCATTATTAAGTACAAGTAAAAACTTAAGCCAAGAATTGGAACCACAACAATAATTTATAAGATTGTGAAGCAATATTGGGAAGGGAGAAATTTGGTATTCAAGTACCGAGAGATAAGGGTAGAGAGAACAAACCTATACAATTTAAAAAAAAAAGAGTAGTTACCAAACAAAAACTAGCACAAATAAGAGAAAAATTCCTAAACCTAAAATGGACTGACTAGTTAAACTACTCATTTTTGGAAAAGACACCACTAAAGTCACAAAAATATATTTGTTTTAGAATCGATTAGGAAAAGAAAAGGTACAATTAGGGATCATAATAACTTATTTTACTTTGTGGGAATGTTGTAAAATGATACACTCAATATTTATAGGAAGACTTTCCCAAGAGATGATAATGAATGGCATGTAGTCAAGGCATAATTTTTATCAAACTTTTAATCCTCAAAAATCCTAAGGGAGAGTGTTACTAAGATGAGAGAATTGATATAAAAGGAAGATGAATCTCTAAGGGATTATGACTAACTATTCAAAGAAGTCAATATAAAATTAAGAGAGCCAATAACAGAGAAATAATACATAAAGTGGTTCATTTCAAGACTAACTCCTAAAATCAAAACATATTTTGATGGAATGATTTTTTAAACTATAAGCCCCTCCCTTTATATCAGAGTTACAACCCCTTTTATTATAAATGTATGCTACTCTACTGTGTAGATTTAGAGCTCATCATTTAGAGGATACAAGATCCAACTGTGATTGAGTGCCACTGCACTTTTAGTCATTCAATTCTAAGAGTAGATTAGTTAAATTATTATGTGAATGCTTCTGTTAAAGTAAATGACTAAATCTACATTGATAGATAGTATAATTTTTCATGCTATAATGTGTCACTAAGGCCCATTTATTATAGCAGTCCCTTCTTATCATTTGACTCATGTTGATTGTGAATGCCTCCTATAGTGTTCACTTGAGGTTCCTCATATTAAGTATTACGACTAAAGTCACTAAAGGATCCTTAGAGGTTTTAGTAAAAATCACAGGTGCAAATTCAATCCCTATAGTACTACTTAACTTAGAGAAGTTAAGATAACAAGTAAATAAGGAAAATGAAGAGTTTAGAGTATATACTGCTATTGTGTTGTGACCTATCATGGAATTATGATCCACACTTAGATTAGAACATCATACCTTTACTTATAATTGGGAGGTGTTAATGGAGAGTTAATCAGATAGGGATGGTTGGAACTAACTATTATTAGGTTAATCTGTTGGCAATATGATTTTCATTGATGTCCAAAGGGCATCTTATGGATGTCAAAGGGGAGGTTGTGGTAATGAGTTTGATTGAGGTCAAAGGAAACCTCTTTGAGGTTAGAAGGAGATCTTAGTGATTTAAGATGAGGAGTTGTTGTTTGAGGTTAAAAGGGCTTCAAAAGGATGTTATAGAGAAGGATTCATGGGCCTTAGGGTGTTGTTACAACAAGCCTTGAAGAGTTGCAAAATTTTGAGCATCAAACCTCGAGCTTACCTCTTATCGCTTGTTTGAGAAGGAATGAGTTAGTATTTTTTAGCTAAGTTCGATTGGGCTTTAGACTTTGGGCTTGTGGCTTACTCTATGTTGTAGATGATTAGACATCGGGCTTTGGTCATACACTATATCACATTCCTCAAAGAAATGTCAAAAATAATGTGCTAAGTTCGAAAGTTGTTGATACTTCTGATGGTTCTCATAACTCTATCGATCCCTGCCTAGGTTGTCATAACCTTGCTCCCATCCGGTATATCATAATTTGTCTTCTAAAGTTAGTCTTTAGTGCATTCATAAGGCCTATCGATGTCCCAAGATGTTTCCTTAACTTTTATATGTTATATGTTTCGCCCAAGTTGAAGGTAAGTCATGTTGGCATTTGATGTTGGTTATGAAACCTCCATCAATTGCCGACAAGGTTATAAGAACATATTTTTCTACCAATAAATACACTAAGGATTAAAGAGTTTCAGTATTTTATAAAGGTTATGAAACCTCCATCGGTCATTGCCTAGGTTTTCATAACCTTTCCTTTTCCCAATGCTTACCCAAAATTTGGCTCTCTTGAAGTCATCAATCTTTTTCTTAGATATAAAAAAAAATCGATCGCAGCCCAATTTTTCATAACCTTTCCTTTTCTCGAAATATTATAAATTATAGTCTAAGGTTCATATTTTTGACATTCCAAAGTGTGTTGACACTTAAAGAGAATCACTGTAACCTTTAAATTTTTTGCTTAAGTCAAGTCATTTCAGAGTTTTGTCCAAGTTAGGGAACTCCCGTCGATCCCCGACAAGGTTATGATAACCTTCTCTTTTTTCGCTCGATATAAATGGAGAGACTTTAATTTATCCTAAGGCTGAAGCCTCAATATATTTTATTCCCCACTATCCTACAAGATCCATGGTGGACCTAACTTCTTTTCTCACTGAACTAAGGGAAGACTTCGGGCTTCAGTGTTACCTTTTATTGAATTAATCAAAGAGATGAAGAAGGAATGGGTTAAGCTAGAGATGGCTTGAGCCATCAAAATTAAGGCTTAAGTCTTACCTATCGAGCATCAAAGATCAGCCCTAAGTCTTACACCTTAACACAATGATAAGTATGGAGTAAGTTGGGGTAGAGTTTGAAAGGGTGTCAGACATTGAACTTTGGCATTAAGTCTTCCACCTTAATATAAAGGAAAAGGATGCAAAAAGCAATTTTTTTGAAATATCAATAGCCAAAAAGGTTTCAGGGATCTAAGATTGGCCTTAAGGTTTGTGCCTTAGAAAAATGTTAAGTATGAAGGATGGGGGAAACCCAAACCCCGACACCCGAAATGGTGTCGGAGTTCGTTGGTTAGAGTTAAGGTTTAGGCCTTACCAAGGTTGTTAAGAAAGGAGTAAGATGAAACCTTGAACCCCAACACCCGAAATAGTCTTGGTGTTCATGGGTTGGTGTTAAGGAATTGTCCTAAACATGAAATAGTAGAAGGGGAAAGGTGAAACCCCAAACCCGACACTTGAAATAGTTTTAGTGTTCACAGGTCATCTTGAGGTTTATTCCTTAATAGTTTGGCAAGCATGCAGTAAGGAGAAAGCCCAAAGTCTAACACTCAAAATGGTTAAAGCTTGCGAAAGAAATATTTGGGTGTCGTAGTTTTGTAGGAAGGATTATTCCTTATTGAAAGGATGGTAAGCGGTAGGGAGAAAGGGCAAACCCCAAAATCCAACAACATAGTGCAAAGTTGGTGTTTCATGCTTAAATGTTTCAAAGGTTAGTGTGTTGGCTTGTGATAGGCTGAAGGAAGATAAATGGCCGAAACTTAATAGGTGTAAAGAGCTATGGATATTGGTGGTTGGGATTGCTTGTTAATATTTTCTATGCACCTCAAGTAGGAGGTAAGGGAGATTAGCGACTCTGGATCCTTGATGGAAAGAAAGAATAAGATAACTGAAAATAAACTAGTAATTATGTAGGATGCTTGCATTGACTTGGGTTGACTAATGTAGGTATGCAGGATAGTGACACGTGGAAAGAGTTGATTGCTTCACCTGATTCACATTGTTGTTGTGAATCAATAGAGATTTATGATCAAAATTAAAGCAAGTCAAATCAGACGGTGGTGTTTTAAATCAGGTCAAGTAATGGATATACATTGGATCATGACAAAAATTTCAAGATTGATAGTTTGCATTCAAAGATTGGATTGTGTCAACGGCTAGGCAAATAGAATTATGGCATGGAAAATGATATGTCAACTCTAGGCAAAATTCTTGTAGAGGAATGAAGGAAATAAACACCACCATTAATGCAAAGGTTGGCGATGAAAGTTGGGAGAGATCAAGAAAACAAAGAAATGGGGATTAAATGCAATATGAATCCTAGTTGGAAAATCCAAAAAATAGCTAAGGAAATAAATGAGCTCGATGGTGCTTGGCTTGAGGGAGGTAGCTTGTCGATGAAGAAAAGAGGAATGAAGTTCATTTGCATGGGAGGAAGGATGTTGGGAGCTTTGGGGGGAAAAGGGATGATGGAAAAAGAGAGAAGGAAGCAAAAGGAAATAGAGAAGGTAGGGGCTAGGCATGACACTTTTTCTGCAAGCGATGGAGATTGGAAGTCATAAAATCACATCGCCATTTCAGATTTATTGTAAAATTAAGGTCCTTTATGGGATTTCATAGTGGCCAAAGGATTTGTGGAGTAGAACCAAATGTTCAAGACCTCATCTTAGGTCCTTGGAGAATATTTATGCAGGTATGGGGAGTCTATCTTTATTTGATTTAAAGCATACCCACATGGTATTTCGTACATATAGATGCATTTGCATATTGGACCTATCATGTGTATTGGGGGCGTTTCTTGTGTATTTCATGTATTTTCTTAGTGGGGTAATATTCAGGAGTTTCTATTTATACCCAAATCGTATCCATAATTATTTTTGGATTGTGTTTACAACTCTAGCTTCCATCAACCATTCCATTAGTCTCAAGTAAAATGCTTGTTCATAAGCCATTGCATGATAATTTTAATGTCATCCCTAAATGAAGAGAGCTTGGGTCTCTACGTCCTTCTTGGTCTTCAAACACTAGTAACAGTAATTATATATATATGTTTTGATACATAATAACTGGTAAGAATAATGGGTGTTGGAATGCCTTGTTCAGAAAAAATTGAGTATCACACTCGTGTCACTGTTTGACAGTTACTTAGATAAATCTTGTCTTGAAATACCATTTTATATTATTTGAATTGAAGCCCATTTCATCATGATGGGGTTAAAAGATGTCTTGCTCGAGGGTTTGGCTAGAGCTCATGAGGCTTCATGATGCCAATATGGTTGGGTGGAGAGAAATTTTTATTATGTTGAGTTATATCATTGTTGTTAATAATCTCATGGTTAGAGTTCTATTCGTTGAACATTTCACTTAACTAGGATTACTGCCTTGAAGAGAAAAATATATTAAGTCCGAGCATTAGATTTTTGTGTATGCACGATGTGCATTGTTATGAATAAACGATCTTTATAAAATGAGTGCATATCTTGAAAGGACTCTTAGGATAGATCAAGATCCTTAGAAACCAAGTAGTGTGAAATTATAAATCCAGTATTAAATTTTCCTAACCCTAATACTTAGTATATTTGGATTTAACAAAAAGGAATAATATTGCAAGGTGCCCCAAATATCTTTCAACCATATTTTGATCAATAGAATTTTGATAAAGGAAATATAAGATATTATTGCCAAGAACCCGATAATACATTCTTATGCTAATACACAAATTCAACTTGTATTCTGCATGATTGAGTTTTTCCAAAATATCAGGGATCGATTCTATACCCTATTTTGTTATGATATCCTTAATGAGTATTTTGATCCATGACTTGACCTAAGTGGGTGGCAACTGACTGTGAAACTATTTTGGGAAAAAGGACCCTAGAAAGGGTTGTGTATCCACTCATTTAGTTTATAAATAAAAGAATAGAGGCATAGGATGAATTGGAGTAGAGAGATTATTTTAGTGCATGCCATTATTATTAGGTTATGAGAGTGATTGAGGTAGATTCATATTTGAACCTAGGAGTTATACCCCTTGTGTTAGTCAACCAAGTGTATGATGGTTGAATTACTTAGAAAGATTCAATATGTGAATTGTCTTATTAACCCTTTACCTTGTAATATTAATAATGCTAACTTTGTATGGTTTGGATTAGAACCAAAATTTTAATTATGATAATCTATTCAAGATATTACGTGGTTACCTTCATCCTAAATCATTTTTTGGTTATATATTATGTCAAGTGGCCCTTGAGGGGCATTGTAATCAGGATTGTTAACCAATAATCCTTATAGTAAAAGGAACCCATATAGATTAACTATTGTTGGGCATTCTTTGTGTTTTGTACTATTGTGAGTTATTGGTGATTTAAATTGGGGTGAAATGTTATTTTTTTTCAATCAAATATGAGCTGGGTGAACTCAAGTTGTCGAACTATGAAGCCTCTTCAAAATACGTAGGAAAGGCCATTCGTGACAAGCTCCTGAGGATTAGGTTTGGACCCTAGGTCTTGTTCTCTTATTATTACTTTGAGATTAATATTGATACATATTTTATTATTTAACATGTGACTAAAATTATGTTTGTGATCATTATGGAGTTAACAGAGCTAATTAAGTCTATTTTGATGATGAGGATTTCGTGTCACCATTTGAACCCAACCATGATTGTCACAACAATTGTATACTTGACCAAGTTCTTATAATTGATTGGTAAAATTTTGTTATGCTTTGATGAAGTACATGTTTAAGAAGCAATATTTTGTGAATTATACTAGTGTTTGTGGTCAAAATTTAAAATTTATGTCTTGTCCTTAACTGTTTTGCGATGTAAAATTATGGGCATTACATAAAAATATTTTGAAGGTTAACATTAACATACCACATAGAATACCAAAAATTGAGAAGAGAGGAAAAATATAATGAGATCAAGGAAATAGAGAGATTGAAGTTAGAATTAGAGCAATTAAAAATTAAGCAAGAGATACTTTCCAAACATGATACCAATATGCAAAAGCACATAACAAATATTTGGTGTACCTAATATTCAACAGAAGGACATATAATAAATGAATGTCTAGTTATGAAAGGTGAGAAGAGATCTATCATGTTAAGGGCGGACTTAAAAATAACTCAGAGGAAAAATCAATCAATCTATTGTGATATTTATGGTAAATAGAACAATCATGAAAAAATGACTTTCCTTCATTACTATTTAGAATAAAAAAATAATAATAAGAAGAACATGAACCATGGTGTAAACACTAACAAAAAATGAACCATGGATCATAAAATGACCTATATTAAAGGGCTCGCAGAAATTCCCCTATATAATCAAGACCATGGAAATAGGGCACCAAGCTAGAGAAACCCAAGGAATGTCAACACACTCCAAAAGTCACCACAAAAAAAAGAAAAAATAAGGATAGAAGATACTTTAGTAGTTATAGAGGTGGAAGAGGAAGAGGTAGGAGTAGCCAATGAAGATAGGATGCTAATTGCTACAAATATGGTAAGCAAGGATACTATGCAAACAAGTGTTGGTCAAATAGGAGGAAGCAACCTACATTTTGAAAAAACCTTGACCATGAGCTATTTACATATGAAAGAGCCCAATATTACTTTAAGAACACTCCACCATAGTTCAAAAGTGATGAGCTAGCATGGCCTAATACAACAAGAGGGGCCATAATAATGTTGAAAGTCCCCAAAAATCATTGTAAGGGACATAAAGATGTCAAAAAGAAGATAAATATAACTTTGACACCTTAGATGAGGAAGAGACTCTAAAAAATGATTACCAAGAGAAAACATAGAAATTAAAACAAAAATCTTTTTTAGAATATTAATAGAAAAATAAGGTTGTGGTAATTAAAACATAAGGAACACACATCACAAAACTAAAATTATCTATATATGATATAAATAATGATGATGATGGCGACGAGGAAGAAGAAAACTTCTTTCTAACTAAGATAAACATGATCAAATAATTGAATAATCTAAACACATTATAAATAAAGAACAATAAAAAGAAAAATATTACACCTACTTCTCAAAAAGAGAAGCTTCATCATTTAAAAAATTAGCCTCATTGACACAACAAAAAAATTGAAACAATTTTCCAAATAAGAGAAAAAAAAACCAAAACCAAAACTTAGAAAAATGACAAAAACATCTAAGTCATGGAAAAATAAACCATTAATGATCAACAAGCATATCAACCATAAGAATATTAAACAAGTAATGGTTGAATCAAGAGAATAGGTTAATATATTGCCAAAAAGGGTATAGGAACACTTAAGAAAACCCAGACTATAGAAAGCCCCCTATAATGTTAGTCTAGCTGATGGTTCATCAATAGGAACCATAGGAACTTGGAAAAATGTAGAAGTTAATATACTAGAAAAAAAACAAATTGAATATTTTGAAATTATTGAGATGAAATAGCCTTTTGATATTTTTTATACACTCCTCGAGTTACAACAGTTTGTAAACTCTAATGATATTTTTGATTCAAGAGAGAGAAAAAATATATTTTGCAAACGATGATAAAATAGTTCACACACCCTTGGGTATAAATATTAGTAACATATACATAGAAGAAGTATCATAAGAAAAAGAAAATGACGAGGAATCCAAAATTCTATACTCACTAGCAAAACTACCTAAATAAGAATCAATAGAAGAACCAAATTCCAAAGGAGAAATATAAAATTAAAGTAGTAATGATAGCATAAACAATGAAGATGTATTAAATGTTTGGATTAGAGAGAAATCAAAGCTAAAATCCTAGAAAATTAGAGACTTTAGAAAAAAATTATGGCACATAGAACACTGAAAATCCTATTGCATTTTACTTTAAATGATGCTAATCTATTTCAAATAACACTAAACACATCTAAACCCCATGCCAAAACCACCACTCAAAAATGATGACATTCTTTTTTTTTTTAAGCAAAGTGGTCATGCCATAATAATATATTAAATATAAAATATTTACATAGATCCTAGTTCAAAGGGCATATCGGCAGGGAAGAACTAGGAAGAAAACCTCTGGTTATAGCTCGTTCGATACAAATGATTAATTCAAAAATTTCAACTAAAAAATTATCCCACATGCGGGATGAAAATACAGAGATCCAAAAAAATGTCTACATTGTCACCACCTTAGACCTTCTAAGGACGTTGAAGAGAGATGCAGCCTAACACATATTTACTAGACTTGAAAAAAACTCTGCCAAAAAACAAAAAGTAGTTTAACCTTTTTTCTTCCCTACTATTCCTCCATTCGTTCTGCACAAGTTGAGGACTGATCTTGCATCGCTTCATCCTCAAATTTCTGCTCGGGCATATTTGGATGAAATGAATCCTTTACAAACGAGTCAAGCCCCACACAAGGGAATTCACCATTTTCTTGAGCCACTGCTTCCCTAGCCGCCATGGACCCCTGCTGCAAGGAGGTGGCACATTGAAACTTTGCCACATCTTTTTCTTCTCTATGCACAAGGGTTACAAACTCTACTTTCACCTGATGTTTCCCTACTAAGGACCGAAAAAGGGCCGTTTCGGTGCAAAATACCGAAGGAAAGAAATAGCATAAAATTTTTCCTTAATTTCGGCCTCGAGGGATCCATAAAATCTTTTTTCATTTTTGTTTATAGCTGATAACAAGACATAATCATTACCGAGTTGAAGCCCCAACCGAATAGCCTCAAAAATTTCTTCATACCCTACTTTATCTTTGATATAATCACAAGGGAATAAGCCTCCAGCATATCCCTCCCCAAAGAACAACTTGTATTTTTGGACAAGATGCAACAAATCATTCTTATCACATAATTGGGGATTTACGAATTTAACGACAATTTTCTCTAAATCCCTCAACGATTGAAGCAAATCCATAGTATTTGAAAGGAAAATAGAGAGAACCTGAGAAGGAAATATAACCATAAAAGCTCCCAGGTGAATGATTTCCTTACCCAACACAGATCGAATTGCATCTTCCTCATGCATACTCCCCATTTTGAAGATAAGATTTAAGTCTACCTGAGAGAGGTTGTCTTCAAACGACCTTTCCTAGGCTTGGATGGGGCAATTTATGCAGAGGTTCCAGGGGTGAAGTGCCATGCTATCATAGATTTTTCATGTTCCGCTGAAAATTACTTGCCACTAAATATAGAATTGAGCAGCCAGAGAAATTACTTGCCACTAAATATAGAATTGTGCAGCCAAAGAAATTACTTGAAGGAAATTGCTCAAGAGAGAGGTAAAATACCGATTTTAAAGCCACACAAAAGCCTTCACACACAAATGGGTGATTAATGAAGGCAACTGTTTCGTATGGCTGAAGAATTAATGAGATTAAACTTTCAATATGACCATTCATACAAGGAGAGTAGCTCGGTCTACATATATTAATACGAAGTACCACCACTCATGAATATCGGTACCCAAAAAAATACCATCAAGCATGATGCCAACATTTGGTAAGCAATCTCCAATGAAAATCCAGGTGGCCAATAACCTTTGTCAAAATAGACGGTGGAGGAAAATGTAACCATGCCTCCATAAATTACTAGATGAATAGCATGTTTTAAATGATGCGACTTGTCCCATCAGTTCATTGGAAATCGCTTATAGAATATTGGAGCACATGATGATATCCCAAAAGTACCAATCCAATTGCATTTGGCAGGCAGATTAAATACCATATATGAAATCAAATAGGATGAGAGCTGACAAGTAATCATGACAAAATGCTATTTTTAGCATTGAGATAGCAAGAAGCTATCACGTTCCTACCAAATTCGAAAACTTTCATGAGCCAATATATTTTTTTAACTGCTCAATGGCATCACTTACTTGAGGTGACAAGCATCATGTTCAATCCAGTGAACTATATTTGGATAGTTGTCAAGTAAGGATAAATTAGAAGATATAGTTATTTCCTGCCTTACGCTACCCATGGTAGCTAGAGAGTCCGCCAGATTATTACCTTCTTTGAAAGTGTGAGATATTATATAATTTTTGAATTTCTCAAGGATATCCCAAACTTTTTGGAGGATGTATTTGATATTCCAATTGTGAATTCTTTTTGATTTGATCCCATTAATTATCAATGAAGAATCACCTTCAATATGAAAATTTTCATATCCCAACTCTAAAGCCATTTGCAAACCTATTAAAAGAGCTTTGGCTTCAGCTAAATTGTTAGATCCTCTATGAAGGTATTTGGATTTTAGAGCTAAAATTTTACGTTGATGATCATGAAAAAATATCCCCACCCCCGACTCTCCCGAGTTGCCCTTCGATGCGCCGTCAAAATTTAGTTTTACAAAATCTTCCTAGGGCGCTGACCATTTTACTTGCTTTCTATCAATTTTCACTAGCTTTTCTTGCAACAAGATATCGGGGAAGGGAAACTTTATCTACTTCCAATTTTGTAATATGGAATTTTCCTAGTTGTTAAAGGAAGAATTAATGCCTTTAGATTCTCTAGTGTTGGAATTAACTATTTTAGAAACTACATTTTCAATCTTTGTATTGACAACATTTATGGGGTGATAAAATTTTCTGAATATTCTTAGATTCCTTTCCCACCACAAATTCCATATAACAATGGCTGGAACCACTCTCTAAATGCAAGAAAAAAAGGAAGATTTGTAAAGTAAAGGCCAAGATTGAAAAAGATCCCATAGTGAGTTTGGAAGAGGCATGCACAAGTTGATCTTACTGAGAATGAATCCCCAATATTGTTGTGCAAATTTATAGTTAACAAATAGATGATCTACATGCTCAAGAACCTCATAACATAAAGGACACATGAAAGGATCTGCTATTCTTAGCTTGACTAGCTGATCACTGGTTAAAATTCGATTCTTCAATGCTAACCATGTGAAGCTTCTTGCCTTGGGGAAAATTTTACTATCCCAATAGAAGGAAAAATCCCTTTGGGGAATAAGATGCCTTGATTCTTGATTTAACGCCTTACAACCTTGGCTTACCATATAATTTCCCTCTTTAGAGGGATCCCACAATAGTTATCTGGTTTGGAAGAGAGATATACTATCCTTGATTCCAAGATGTTATGAAAAGTGTTTCATTGATTGATTGAAAGAGAGGGATGCAAAATTATTTTCCATATAACCCCACTTGAGATGGGATATGCCGAATGCACATAATTTAATAGATTATCTCCCCAAGATTCAATTTTACGCAATGTTTCCATTATTGGGAGAAGATCTAGGATATTTTGTAGGGGAATATTCCCATTCCAGGAATTCATCTAGAAGTTCACACTCAAACCATTATTAACCTCCCAAGTAATGTATGAACAAATCAGCTTTCTGCAATAAATTAAGAAATTCCAGATGGCCGACCCCTTTGGAGGATAAACAATAGTAAAAATCCTTGTAGGGTTATTACTATCAAGATACTTACCCTACATTATTTGGAACCACTTGGCTTGCGGATTCACATACATTTTCCAAGCTAATTTCGCTCCAAATTCTTTATTGTGGTTTGAGAGATTCATAATACCAGCTCCACCCTGTGCTTTCCCATGAGCCATGACTTCAAGTGATATTAAATGAACCTTCTTACCATCGTCCATGTTTCCTTTCCATATGAATGATTTGATCAATCCTTCAATTTTAGAAATAACTACTTTTGAGGCTTTTAGGACTACCAGAGAATAGTTTGGAGTTAAGAAGAGCACAACCTTGACTAAGAGGATTCAACCAGCTAAGGAAAGCCATCTAGCTTTCCAAGCTGTTATCCTGGATTTGATCCACTCAATTAATTTTTCCCAATACATTGCTTTATTTGGACCCGCAAAAAAATGGATCACTAAATATGAACATGGCAAGGTTGCTTTTTGAAACCCTAGAATATTGAGATTTTTTTTTTCATTTACCTCAGATGTGTTAAGGATGTGAACTTTAGATTTTGAAGCATTAATCCTTTGACCTGATGCTGAAGAATATTTATTGAGAACCTCCTTGATTTGAAAAGCTTCCTCTGATGATGCAATCCCAAATAAATTCGTGTCATCTGCAAATAAAGAATGAGCCACTGCCATATATGTATTTTCTATTTGAATTCCTTTCCAGAAGCCAAGAGAGTGCATTCTACCGATATATATGCTCAAAGCCTCTGTCATAATGATAAACAGGAAAAGAGACAATGGGTCGCCTTGCCTTACACATTGGGAGGGATTGAAAAAAATAGATGGAGAACCATTGAGAATAACTAAGAACTTGGCTCCTGATAAGAATGTTTTAATCCAACGACACCATTTTGTTGAAAAATAAAATTTGATCAATAATTTCCTCAGGAAACACTAGTTAACCTTATCATATGCCTCCATCATGTCAAGTTTGACTATGATAGAAGGGAATTTCTTAGCTATTATTGAGTGAAGAGTTTCATGGGCCACAATTGCACCTTCATATGTTTCTTTGCTCAAGACAAAGCCCCCCTATTCTTGTGAGATTATCCTCAGAATGATAGGTTGTAGCCTCAGATAAATTGCCTTTGAAAAAATATTATATATTGTATTGCACAAAGAGATTGGTCTATATTTTACAAAGGAGGAAGGGTTGGAAAATTTAGGAATAATAACAATGTTAGTTGTATTGAATTGCTTGAGCAAAGTTCAAGATCTGCGTGACTCTTCTAAACCCCATAAAAGATCACAACACACAATATCCCAAAATTTTTGAAAAAAGAGAGCAGTGAAGCTATCAGGCCCTAGGGCTTTGTCAAGAGGCAAAGAGAAAACTACCTTTTTGAGCTCCTCAATTGTAAATGGCTTCAATAGTTCATCATTTTCTTCTGCAAATATGAGGGATGGGACTTCTTGCAAAAATCTTCCACATCCTCTTCATTTTGTTGGTTTATATCATTTGGGGTAGAGAGGAGATCTGGAAAGAACTCGACACATTCTTTCTTGATATCATCTTCATTTGAAAGCCATTTTCCCGATGGAATTTCTTTTATTGCTTGAACCACCTTAGTTTCTCTTTTGATATGGGTAGAGGCATGAAATACTTAGTGTTTTTATCACCTTCTTTTAACCATAGTTATCGTGATTTCTGCCTCCAATAGGCTTCTTCTCTTGCACATTGCTCCTCCCATTTTGCTTGCAATTTCTTTTTCTTCTCATATGTCGAAGCATGCAAATCTTGCTGAATAATTTTCTTATGAATAAATTCTAATTCTTGACGTATCATTTCTTTCTGATGAAAGATATTTCTAAAAGTGTCCTTATTCATTTTTGGAGTTGATGCTTAATATGTAGTAGTTTTGTCCATAATCTATACATCATTATCCCAGGTTCAAAAGGAGAAGAAATCCACCATTGACGTATCAAATCCATAAAACTAGGATGTCTAAACCACATGCTCTCAAACTTGAAAGAAGATTTTAGAGGAGGAGAGGAGATATTTGCAACGGAAAGGGATATTGGATAATGGTTAGAATCAGGAAAAGGTAGTATCTCAGAAGCAAGTTTATAAGACAGGTTCAACCAATTTGGAGACAAAATAAACCAATCTAGTCTTATTGCAATTTGAAGAAATCCACTCCTTCGATTTGTCTAGGTGTACTTTCCATTTATTGGAAAAATATCCCTCAAAGAATTGGTATTAATGAAAGAATTTAAATTAGACATAACCTTAGCAGGCGGGCATATCCCTCCAGTCTTATCTTGGGTAGATGGAATAGCGTTGAAGTTTCCAATTAGGATAACTTTTCCATCATCGAAAGACATAATAACTTGAGATAATTGATCCCAAAGTCGTTTCTTAACTCCTGTAGGTGTGGGACCATAAATGTTGAAAAGCCAAAATTTAATATCAAATTTTGTTACCTCTAGCAATTGCCAATTATTTTCATTTTGAAGGAGAACCAAAGATACTTGTTTTGGGTTCCACAGGACTACTAGGCCCGCTGAAGCTCCTTGGGCAGGGGAGTGAGCAGATTGCCACAACTACCATTTCTGAATTGTCAACTTGAATGTATCATATGAGAATTTGGTCTCTTGGAGAAGGACTACATCTACACCGCATCCATCAATTTGGCATTTGATGTGGGCACACTTATTAGGGGAATTAATGCCCTTGACATTCCATGAGAGAATCTTCATTGGACCCGAGGAGAGCAACATGCTCTCCTTGGGCACTTATTAAGTGGAGATAACAAAGAATCAAGCAATGTAGATTGCCTTCTTGCTTCAATTTCCTCTTGCAATTTAAAAACCTTAGATTTGTGGCCTCGTTTACCTGGAGACTTATTTGTATGGGGCTGAAAAGGAGTTTGGGCAATGGAAAGAGTCTTCAAATAATAAAAAAATGGAGAGATTTGAGCATCTTCCCCTACTACTTCACCCTCCTCATGGATCTGCGGCTCCTTAGAAGTCAGTGACTCCAATTGGATATTAGAGGTACTCTGAGATTCGAAAAAAGATTTTTTTTTGGTATTATTACAATCCCAATCCCAAAAGGATTCTGCTTGAAACACCTCATCCATGATTTCCTCAATAATTTTTGACCCCACTGTGATCAACAACTTTTTTGCCAATAACTCTAGTTCTACATCTGTTGTCTTGTTTTCCTTTGGATATTGTAGCAAACCCTGTAAATCTTCTTGTACCTCAACTAGGGAGTTTTCTAGAAGAAAATTAGACTTGTCCTACTTGATCAAATGACTAGACCAAAGAAAATTATTTGAGTCTTGAAACATTAACCTTCTGACCAATTCATCTAGTTGAAATTCCTGAATTTGAAAAGATGGTGAGTACAGGTTTAGACTTAAGGATGTGTGATTTCTCCATAGTACTTCAAAACACAAATAAAATTTGATTTTCTTGGATTGCCTGCATCCCCAATGAGCGATTTGGTATTGATAACTCAACTATCTATGGAGAAAATGACCTGACTATGGAGAACTTGAATGGCTTCACATCCTTTAGTGATTTCCCCACTTTTAGAGAGATTGAATCTCTCAGATGTAATAGAATGATCCAAACCCAATGATATATCCTGCTTGAAGGTTCCAACTTGTGATTGGCACACATTATGAGGGAGCTGAGAGGGCAATGGATTATTTCCCAAAATGGTTGTAGAACTAGAATTCTGGTTAAGAGGGTTTGAAGACTGGTGAGGTTGAGCATTTGATTCTTGAAAGGTTTCCCTGCAAATTGGTTGAAGCCAAGAGCCAAATTTTGATTTTATCTCTATGTGTGATGGGTGTTTCTTAGTTGCATCATGTAGAACAAGTAGTTTAACTGACTTTGATGGATTGTTGAAGCATAAGAAGTCATGCTTTTGGAAAATTCCAATCTGATTGGCAATGATTTCTAGTTAATGCAATTTTCTGTATTCCAAGGGAAGACCATGAAGTTGCACCCAAAAAGGAGCAAACCGGATAACAAAATCCTCAGGGTTGAAATTGGGGATCCATTTTTGCATATAAAGCTCAGATCCATTATAGTTCTAGGACTTGATTCTAAAAATCTCATCTTTTGCTAAGATGGATTAAAAAAGGACAACAAAGATTCCTTTATTTTCATCTAAATAAAAGACTTTAATAGCTCCTTCCCAATATTGAAAAATGATATCTTTTAGAGATTCCAAATCCAGAGTGAGATTCCAAAACTTACAGATGAGTGATTTCGCCCTGAGATCATGACATTCACACCACATATCTCACAAAATTTCACATATTAAATTACCAAAATACTTAGGCATAGGAAAATTTAATACATACTTGGAAGAAATTAAAAGAACATTTGGCAAAGAAGAATTGAGACTAGAAGAATTGCAAAATACTATGCTTTTTAATGTATCAAGCTAGTGTAATACCCACAAGGACAATATACCTCAATGGTACACCTTAAAAATATAAATAAAAACAAGATATTTACTAGAAGGGGAATGCCAATTAATTCCTACGTATGATGGTACACTTTCACCATGAAAACACTTGAACATTTGTTTCACTATATGGAATGCTTGAGCACAATATGACATATATATATATATGTTCTATTGGATTCTTACACCACAACATAGAACTGATAGATCAGCTGGGAAATAAGAGAAAAACTAAAGATTGGGAAGAACTTCATAATGACTTCCTACACACATTCTCCTTTTACAACTTGAATACGACTATCCACAATGCCCTCTTAAAGATAAAATAAATTATATTATTCCTTGTTAGTGTTTCTTAGATCAGATTATTTAATCAATTGAACAAAAGAAATGCAACACATAAGACAATGAACACAACAAGATACCCTGGGAAAACCCTCCTCTTGAGGGAGAAAAACCCAGCAAATATATCTCTTATTTATTGAAGGAATAAGAGCAAAAATCTGCTTGAACTCAGGCCCAACACAATGCCGAATTTGATACAATGAATAATAGCATCTCTCCTAGATGCAAAGATACAAATGAATATGTTTCTCCTTGAAATCGGTCTGCTGCTACAAAATGATGATCTGCTGTTCAAGTATGAACTTCTTCTAGGAATGCGAATCCAAGTATGAGCTTCTTCTATGACTGCGAACCCAAGAATGAGCTTCTTCTATGACTGCGAATTCTGCTCTGCCAAAATAGCGAACTTCTTTGTGTATTCGAATGTGTATTAACATCAAAAGGTAACCTTGTATATATACCTTCTTGGCGCCTCTTCATATAGGTCGGCCTTTTGATAAATATTTAATAACAAATAAAGTCGGCCAGAATAAGTACATGATGTAACTTAAATATAAGGTCGGCCCATGTACTTAATATGTGTCTAGTGAAGACCGACGCTGCATTAACATCAACACTCCCTCTCAGCTAGGGATGAACTTCCATCTGCACAAGACACATTATGTTAGAATGAAAACAAAATAAAATATCACCTCAACGTGATATTAACCATTATGGCTACTCCCATAGATGGTAAAAACTCATCACGGATTCTCTCACGTGATGTTGTCATGGAGTCACACACATGACATCCACCATAGCTTCTCCCAGAGGGTGGAAACAAGGGCTTTCACCTCAACTCTCTCTCATCAGAGAATTGCATTATCAAGGACTTACACCTCAACTCTCTCTCAGCAGAGAATTGTATTAACAAGGGCTTGCACCTCAACTCTCACTCAGCAGAGAGTTGCATTCTCAACAAGGATCACTGATTACTGAGACTCTTTCTTAGTCAAGGCTGCATTCTCCACCATACCAAGTTTCTCTCGGAAGTATACAAACTTCATCCTGGCGAGAGGCTTGGTGAGAATGTTGCCGTTTGCTCTTCAGTGCTGATATACCTCAACTGTATAGCTTTCCTTTGCACCATATCTCTAATATAGTGGTACTTGATCTCAACATGTTTTGTTCTATCATGAAACACAGGATTGACAGAAAGCTTCACACAACTTTGATTATCACAGTGTATGATAGTAGGCTCCATTGATTGACCAAACAATCCTGCAAGGAGCTTACGAAGCCACACTGCCTCACGAGCTGCCACACAAGCTGCAATATACTCTGCTTCAGTTGTACTCAAGGCCACTGAAGACTGTTTCCTGCTACACCAAGAGATCATAGCAGTCCCCAAACTGAAGCAACAACCAGAAGTACTCTTCCGATCTGAGACACATCCTGCCCAATCAGAATCAGTAAAACCATGCAGCTCCAAATCCACATTTGAAGAATATCTCAACCCATATCCAATTGTGCCACATAAATATCTCAGGATATGTTTAGCTGCTACAAGATGTATTTGCTTTGGTTCACACATAAACTGGCTAAGTGCACTCACTGCATAGCAGATATCAGGTCTAGTGTTAACTAGATACATCAATGAACCAATCAACTGTCTATACATCGTAGAATCCACTGGTTCTGAACTAGCTGCAGCTTCTTTCAACTTATCTAAATTAGACTCCATGGGTGTAGACATAGGTTTGCAATCAAGCATACCAAAACTTTTGAGAATGTCAACAGTATACTTGCCTTGACTTAGAATCATCTCATCTGGCTTTTGCCAAACTTCTAAGCCAAGAAAGTAATGCATAAGACCTAGATTCTTCATCTCAAACTCTGAAGCTAATTCCTTCTTGCATTTTAGTATTAGATGTTCTTCACCAGTAATGATCAAGTCATCAACATATAAAACTAAAATCAATGCTTCACCATTTACTACCTTGAAGTAGAGGTTAGAATCTGCATCATTCTTTGAGAAACCCAAACTTGAAAGGTACTGATCAATTCTTTCATACCAAGCACGAGGAGCTTGTTTAAGACCATACAAGGCCTTCTTCAGCTTGCAGACATGAGATTCTTTCTCATGTACCTCAAATCCTTCTGGTTGCTCAATGTAAACCTCTTCTTCTATTATGCCATTCAGAAAAGCTGTCTTTACATCCATTTGGTGAATCTTCCATCCTCTAGATGCGGCAATAGCAATGATGGTTCTAACAGACGTGTAACGAGCCACAGGAGCAAAAGTTTCTTCATAGTCAACTCCCTCTTTTTGTGAGAACCCTCTAGCCACAAATCTAGCCTTGTGTTTCTCAATGCTCCCATCAGCTGCATGCTTGATCTTGAAGAGCCATTTAGAAGACACCACAGATTTGTCTTTGGGTCTAGGAACTATATCCCAAACATCGTTCTTAAGTATAGACTGATACTCCTCAATCATGGCATCTTTCCATACTTGTTGACTAGAAGCTTCTTCAACATTTGAAGGCTCTGACTCAATAATCTGACTCATCAAGGCAACATAGCTAGAGAACTTGTGAGGTCTCTTGCTTTCTCTGAAGGCTCCTCTTGGAGCTGCAAACCTTTCTGCTTCCTGCATTGTCCTGCGAGCCCAAAGAGGTCTTTTCTTTCCAATCACAATGTCTAGAGGCCCATCAGTAGGATCCAAAGGCTCAGCTGGATCAATATCTTCTTTAGGTTCTGTATCCTCCTTCAGATTCTCTGGGATATGGTCAACTTCCATATCTTGAGGAGGTTCTTCTTCATCGACCTCCATCGGAGTGCCTTTGGACTTTCTATAAGCAACATCTTCCTCAAATGTGACGTCTCTACTAATCTCAATAGACTTCTGTCCTGGAATGTAGATCCTGTAAGCTTTTGATGTCTCACTGTAGCCTACAAGAATTCCTTTCTTCCCAGAAGGTTCTAGCTTTGTTCTCTTTTCCTTTGGAATATGAACGAGAGGTAAGAACTTGTAATTCTTCATTCTTTGAGCTTTGACCAATCCCCCTTGCTGTTAGTCTTGATTCTTCTTGAATGCAATCAATCCTCAATCGATCAAACTTAGGAAGTTCGGATCGTGCACTGATTCCTTGGATGAATGCCTCCCATGAAAGCGGAAGACCATTGAGAGCAAGCATAGTCAGTTCTTTATCATCAATCATGTGTCCAATAGTGGAGAGCTGATCTTTTATCTCTGAAATCCTCATGAAGTATGTAATAACAGATTCTCCTTTCTCCATTTTCACATGATGAAGTTGTTGCTTCAGAGCAAGGGCACGACTGGTGTTGTTGATTTCGTACATCTCTTCCAAGGTTGTAAACATCTCTCTTGCTGTATCCAACTTGAAGATAATTGGTACAATATGATCTTTGACGAAATCAATCAATGCTTTCTTTGCCCTAGTGTCTTTCTTCCTCCATTGCAGCTTCTCTTCTTCCCCCTCAGGTTCAGGAACTTTTGTTTTCACAAACTCAGCCAAATCATTCTCTTCCAAGGTTAGCATGAACCTGAATCTCCATGATATGTAGTTCGAGATCCCTTTGAGTCTATCCTCGATTTTCAGACCGTTCACCATCTTAAGAAATTTGGAAGATAGACTAAAAAAGAATAAGTGTTGCGAACTAAATCTGATCACGATCTTTTTCACACCCGCTCTGATACCATGTTAGTGTTTCTTAGATCAGATTATTTAATCAATTGAACAAAAGAAATGCAACACATAAGACAATGAACACAACAAGATACCTTGGGAAAACCCTCCTCTTGAGGGAGAAAAACCCAACAAATATATCTCTTATTTATTGAAGGAATAAGAGCAGAAATCTGCTTGAACCCAGGCCCAACACAATGCCGAATTTGATACAATGAATAATAGCATCTCTCCTAGATGCAAAGATACAAATGAATATGTTTCTCCTTGAAATCGGTCTGCCGCTACAAAATGATGATCTGCTGTTCAAGTATGAACTTCTTCTAGGAATGCGAATCCAAGTATGAGCTTCTTCTATGACTGCGAACCCAAGAATGAGCTTCTTCTATGACTGCGAATTCTACTATGCCAAAATAGCAAACTTCTTTGTGTATTCGAATGTGTATTAACATCAAAAGGTAACCTTGTATATATACCTTCTTGGCGCCTCTTCATATAGGTCGGCCTTTTGATAAATATTTAATAACAAATAAAGTCGGCCAGAATAAGTACATGATGTAACTTAAATATAAGGTCGGCCCATGTACTTAATATGTGTCTAGTGAAGACCGACGCTGCATTAACATCAACATTCCTAAGGAGGAAGATACAATGTATATCCACTAGTAAAAAATAATACTACCAAAAACTAAGGAAATATAGAAATTCATAGAATGAATGGGAAAACAAAATCAATATCTTGGAAGGAAGTGTTACACTACACACCGAGAAGACAATGGTGAAAAACCACAATTAGACATAGAGGTGAAACAAGGAAAAATGGATATAGCATTACATAATGAATCCAAAGAGAAATATTAAAATCAACCATTAAAACTACATGAAGAAAAATGTAGCTATCAAATAAATCCCAAACTAGATAAAATATGAGATTATTGGGAAGAAAAAAGTAATAATGCAAGCAAAAAACATATTATTTGAATATTAAAACCCTTTTAATTGCACGTTCATAGAACTAAAAGGAATCAAAGAACAGGCATGGATAATAAAGATACAACTTAAAGAAGGGGAAAAATGCAATAGAAGAGACCCTACATATTAAATTCCAACATATAGAAGAAAGTTAAGATAAAAATTAATAAAATGTTGGTTGTAGGGATCATAAAGCCAGTAGACAATGCAAAATGGATAAATCCAATGGTGATTCAAAATAAAAGGATAGGAGATAAATCCAAGGATAAGGGCCCATACATGATGACTACCACTAAGTTATTCGAATTGAAGGCCCAGTTTTAGGAACTGTTGAGCAAGGGGCTTATTCAATGTAGTGTGTCTCCTTGGGGTGCACTAGTTATCTTTGTTAAGAAGAAGGATGTAACCTTGCATTTATGAATTGAATATCAGATGTTGAAAAAGGTGACCATCGAGAATAGATATCCTCTCTTGAGGATTGATGAGTTATTTGATTAGATGAAGGGAGCAACAATGTTCTCCAAAATAGATCTCAGATCTGGTTATCACCAGTTGAGAATAAAAGAAGAGGACATCCCTAAGACTTCTTTTCGAACTCGGTATGGACACTACAAGTTCACAGTGGTACCTTTTGGTTTGACCAATGCACCAACAACTTTTATGAATCTCATGAATAGTGTATTCAGAGTTTGTCTAGATGGTTTTATCTTGATCTTCATTGATGACATCCCGATTTATTCCAAGTCCATTGAGGAGCATGATAGGCATTTGAGGATAGTATTACAACATTTGAGAGAGAATAAGATTTTTGGAAAGCTATCCAAGTGCTTGTTTTATCAAGATAGGGTGCATTACCTTGGTCACATCATATCAACAGAGGGAGTCTCTATGGATCTCAAAAATATAAAGACAATAGTGGAATGGCCATCACCTCAAAGTGTGATGGAAGTTTGGAGCTTCATGAGACTTGTGGGATACTATAGGAAAATGTACAAGGATTCTCTCAAATCGTATCCCCAATCACATCTCTTCAAAGGAAAGGGAAAAAGTTTGAATGGAAAACAAAGTGTGAGCAAGATTTTCATCTCCTGAAGGAGAAGCTCATGATAGCCCTAGTGTTGACTACACCTGATCCCAATGGTCAATTCACAGTGATCACAGATGCTTCGAGAGATGGTATAGGAGCTATATGAATGCAAGATGGACAAGTGTTGGCGTACGAATCATGAAAGATAAAGCAAAATGAAATGAATTACACACCACATAATTTGGAATTGTCTGCAATAGTGCATGCCTTGCAAATGTGGAGCGTTACCTATTGGGGAAGCCATTTGAGCTTAAAACGGACCACCTAGGATTAAGATATATCTTCACCCAACCAAATCTCAATGCATGTCAAAGAAGGTGGTTGAAATTCCTTAGTGAGTACATCTTTGGAATTGAGTACATTAAAGGAAAAAATAATAGAGTAGTAGATTCTCATAGTAGAAGAAGAAATTTGGTAGCTATGACCTCAACAAGGTCTAATTTAAAGCAGTAGGTGAAGCAAAACTTGCAAGGGGATGAGTACTATGAGAGAGTAAAGAAAGCTCTATATGTGAACCCTTCAAACCATTGATATGATGGGTATGAATTTGAACTAGATGGAATCCTAAGATATCAAAGGAGGATGTATATTCCAGATTTTGGAGATCTCAAAAATTTTGTCTTGGAGGAAATTCATAATGCACCTTATTCGGGACACCCCAGAGTTGTCAAGATGATCACGGAGTTGAGATCTTTGTATTTCTAGCCTAAAATCAGGAAGGAAGTAGTTGAATATGTATCTAGATGTTTGGAATGTCAATTAGTCAAGGTTGAACATGTGCATCCAATAGGGCTTCTCTATCCTCATGACATAACTGAGTATAGGTGGTAGGTGATCAACATAGAATTTATTTAGGGGTTACCATTGAGTAAAAATAGGCATGATGTCATCTTGGTAGTAGTTGATAAGTTGAATAAGGTGGCACATTTTATTCTAGGGAACTTAAGGATGGATCGTTGACCTTGGCCAAGAAATTTGTCCAAGAGATCTTTCATTTGCATGGAGTGCTTGAGACTATCATATCCGACAAAGATACCTAGATGATGTCCAGATTTTGGACAACTTTGAATGCAACATTAGGAACTAAGTTGAGTTTTAGTTCAACATATCATCCTCAGACCGATGATCCAACATAAAGAGTCAACTAGGTAGTAGAGGATCTCCTCCGAATGTATTGTATGGACCAACAGTATAAATGGGAAGAGTATATACCCTTTGTAGAATTTACATATAATAACTCTTTTCATGCATCCTTAGGTATGACACCTTTCGAGGCTCTTTATGGGTGAAAGTTTCGTACACCCATCAGTTGGGACAGATTGGAAGAAAGCATTATAGTGGGTCTTGAAATGCTTAAAGAGATGGAAGAGCATATGAGACTCATCAAGGGTAGACAAAAGGAAGCGATAGATAGGAAAAAAAGCTATGCCAACAAGAATATAACCTTCAAACAGTTCTCAAAGGGAGATAAGGTCTTTTTGAGATTCAAGCCACACAAGAGCTCAATTAATTTTGGAAAATCTTTCAAGTTGGCCCCTAGATATGTGGGTTCCTTCAATGTGCTAAAAGTGATTAACTTGGTTGCATACCAACTTGCTCTACCACCTGCTCTAGCTCGACTCCATAATTTATTTAATGTTTCTTTGCTTACGCCATATCATCTAGATGCATCTCATATACTTGATTAGCATTATTTACAGGTGCAAGATCTAGGAGTGGTTTTGGTGGAGCCCATTATAATTCTAGATAGATGCAACACCAAGTTACTAAATAGAGACATTGTCCAATATAAGGTTCAATGTGACCAATATTCTAAGGAAAGTGCTACATGGTAGGATGTAGAGGAAATAGAACACTCCTTTTCTAATTTGATTTCTAGATAGAATATTAATGTTCATTGAGATACTATTTCTATAGCATTTTGAAATGACATATTATGAAATTTTGGCTTGAATAAAAATATGATTGAATGTTGAAATAGAAATATATAATTCAATGTTTTCTAATAAGACATTGGGACGATGTCTCTTCCTAGTGAGGAAGGATGTCATGTCTCAAATTTTTCTTACATTTAATAATGTTAAGTTATTTAAATATTTATGGAAAATGAAATTTATCATTTTTGACTTGTGATAAATTTAAGATTTCAATGTCATTTGAAATATATCTATATTCATGTGATTGAATACGAAGGGTGAATGCTATGATAAAGAATGGAATATTTTTGTTTCAAGCATTGGTTAATGGTTACCAGGATGAAACTCTACAAGTGCAAGTGTGTGAATGTAGGAACAAGTTGAAGACCAAGAGCATGGTTGAGGTAGGAGTATTTAGCCGAATGACGATCGGTAAGCATGATGGAATCTGGAACGTGCACACACCATTGAAAATCATAGCATTTGTATTTAACTTGCAATTTGGTGGATATCATCTTGCTTGTGTGAAATGTATAAATGATTTCATAGATAAGCTTATGGAAATGAATTCATTGGAGAATTTTCTCTACCTTGTCTATTCAATGCTAATTTCATTTATAAAAAATGATGGTGTTGGAAATACATATTATATAGTGGTAAATTGTTCTCCCTTATTTGAAATGTTCAATATAATTATTTCTGTGAAATTTAGAAAATGTGAACAAATAAAACATGTGAAACAATTTAATCAATTATATGGGAAAACAATAACAATACCTTTAACACCATGAAATCTAATTGACGCCCATATTGTCAAGAAATTTTATGCTCAAAAAGCATGGAGGAGTGGGTGGCTAAGTACGAGGAGGACGTGGGAGAGTAAAGACCACCTCCAAGTTTAGTAAATGTAGGAATTATTGGTCAAAGGTGGGCTATCTTGAAGAAAAGGAAAGGATTTTTAGAAAAAAATAGAGAGAATATTTGGGAAGACCACAAAGGGAGGAGCGAACCTAGGTAGAGGTGTTATTTCCATATTCGAATAGAGAAAAAATCACTGAATACTTGCAGCAAGAAGGAGGTAATTCAAGTTCTCAATTTGGTATAAATGTTGTTTCCTTCTTTGCAAAAAGGATGGATTTTCTTGCTCTTACATTGACCCTACTCAATAGAGTAAAAAATATTTTGTTTGTGTCTTCTCTTATGACTGTGCATTTAGTTTCCTTTAATCACTGGCAACCCTTGTGTTTGGACCTATTTTTTGTGTAAGTCAAACCAAATGCTTCCATAGTTCGTTGTGTAAGGTGGGAAAAACCACCATTCATTTTCTATGTTTTATTGTTGCCATGTAAGAGTTCGATCTGATCAAACTTATCCTTGCCCATAACTGGGTCTTTGTTTGCATACTACCTCTTTGTGGGTGGCCATTACCATTGCATTCTTTTTTCTTTTTGCTAATGATTCTTACCCATTGAAAGAATCCATTTGTGTTTGGAAAACCCCCATTTGGGGTGATGTCTCTTAAATGGCATCGACAGTGTTGCATGCCGGGTCAAAGAATCAACCAGAGTTGGTCCTCAATTTACTTGCAAATAGAGTATCAAAACCTTGTTAGATCATTGTATCAATGGTCATTTTCCTTGAGATAAAAACCAGTTAAACGAATCCCTTTTGTTCTACCTAAATGTATCATGAGAATTTTTTTTAATTGTCCCATTTAAATGTATGTTGGAGGATTATTTCCATCATTCTGAGTAAATGCATGTTTGAACAACTATTATCATTCTACTTTTGTTGAAAAATTCTTCCATCATTCCATTTTATTCACTATAGAATGATTCCATCGTTCTATCATACCCAACCGCTGAACGATAACATCATTCCATATTTAAACTTGCTATTGAAATGATTATTATTGTTCCAAATTATAAGTTATCACATAATTATTGATAACATTTTGTTTTTAAATGGTATTAAGATGAATGATCATGTATATGTTAACTATGTTGTGGTCTATGCTAAAGGTCGAGGGATGTTATTAATCCCATCGATACAATTCGAGTTTCTCAATTCACAAATATGATGTGCATGTATATATATATTTGAATATATATATGCATACATAGTCATTTGATTGAATTGTTAATCATTGGTGTCGAATGATAAACTTCCATCAATCTCTTGATTTAAATGAATCAGAACATTCATAAAGATCAAAATGAATATCAAATAACTTTGTGTTTATGATTAAACATAGGTTAATTATGATGTTGATTTCAATTTGATTCTATATAAAAAAAACTTGTGATAATCTATTTGGAATTCAGAATCATACCAAAGTCTAGAGACAACTTGTTATTGATGTTCCTTATATTTTCATTGAAATCTTATTGTGCATTTGATGAAAGTTGACATCTTTCTGAACATGGAGATTTGTATGGATCTTTCTTTTTCAAAATAATGTATACACATACACAATTTCAACAGAAGGCCATATATGTATACATGCATAAATAATTTATTTATGCATTATACATACATACGATATACCTTCTTTAAAATTGATTTATTTTCTTTATCTGAAAATGTAGATTTCATTCCAAGTAGAAGGAATAAAGGAATTGTTGGTAAACTGTATGCTGATGCATGTGTTGGAAAAGCAAGGATAGACAACTGAGAGGGGGGGTGAATCAGTTGTTACCAAAATCAAACTTATTCAACATTAATCAACCTTAAATCTCAGATCTGATAATTAATAGTGCAAGCTTAAATCAATAACACATCAGAGACACATGAACACCAAGATTTTATATGTGGAAACCCTATTAGGGGAAAAACAACGATGGATGTTAGTCCACGAGATTATACCCTGTTACAAGTATAATGAATAATGAATAAGGAATGCACCTGCATTCAGGCACACTGCCTAGATCACACTGCTCAGAGGAAGGCTCATTGCCTTACATACAATAATCAAATTAAATCCATCTGATGAGGTTGAACTGAGAAATTAGCTTCTACAAAAGCCTGATTATAGTTCCGGTTAGGCACACAAAAACTTCTACACACTCTTACACACTCTGCTCAATCTCTTTCACACTTTGCTCTGCTCTTGAATGATTTGAACTTTATTCACACATGTACACCACTTGCACACACTGAGCATACCACAAAATGAGGAAAACAACCATTCTTATATATCCGCTACACGGATTTACATCAACTATTCAGTCGGCCACAAATAAAGAATAAATTACAACTATCGGCGTTAATACATGAATAAATCTTAATGCGCACCAACACAAGTCGGTCACAACATAGTGAGGACCCAAACAAACACCTTCGAACATGCCAAACAATAAAATATTAATCCTCATGGATCCACAACAAGCTACCACCATCATGTTAGCCAAGAACATGAAAACTCGAGCACACACTGGAAAAATCTCTGATCACGAACACTCTGATCATGCAAACTTACAACAAGGATAGAGCACGATCTAGACTCATCCATGAATGTCACAGGTACATGCACAACAACTGAAATACTAGAATTTCATCCTCTTCTTCCAAGAACACCTGCTACAATAATTGAATAACTGTAGACACATAGAACTTCATAACTTTCTCAAATCTTGATGCGTACCACTAAAACTTTCAAACAACATACTAGATAGACTTAACAACAATCCCGTTAGTCTGTGCCACCAGAAACTCAACATTCACAATTTTCCAAGATTTTTACCTTCTCAGCTTCACTGGCTTCTTGCAATATATTTATTACAATTTTCTCAATATCCTTGACATATGCAGCCTTAAGAATTACCAATGCTAATAGTGTTGACATCAATGACAACCACATATTAGAAATTCAACCACAACATCTAACAACATGTACTATGATATTCTTATCTTAATTGATGAAATGGAACATGTATTTCATTTAAATGACTGATTGTATTATTATCAAATCTAGTTTAGTTCCTTTCATACATTTGTTGAACCAAAATAGCTAAGATGAGACAAACGTAGACTATGTTGTAGATTGTTTGATTCTTTATCATGAAAAGATTGGCTAGCCAGGTTGAATGTTTTGAAAATTATGTAAATTGGATAAGATATATGCTATCTTATGTATGTGGGAGGCTTCCTTCTGGGATAGGTGCTGAAAATGGGTTAACAGATAGTATAGGTTTTTCTTTTCCAAAATCTACTATTTTTAGTTGTATACAACATATGTTTGGCCAAGCATTTGTAGTCCATTATGTTGAATGGTGTAATTTTTATGATGTACTCTTTTCCATTTCCTAACATAGATCATAGATGTTCTAAATGTAAATAGAAATGCATGTATTTGTTAGGCACATACCAAATTCCACCTTGCATATTGTATTCTCTTGCTAAATATTTCGTGCAGGGTCAAGTATTCTTGGAGTTAGGAAGAATTTCGGGGAAGTGTAGCTTCATGGTTGGGTGGAGAAGTTCCCGAACCATGTTCTTGTCCATTAGATGTAGTGAGCATTGAGGAGGAATCACATGGAATTGCATTTTTGATTATTTTACCTTGTACTATATGATGTAAACTTGAGTTGACTAAGTGGCAATGTTGGCCTAAGTCAAACTATGTAACTTGTAAAATTGACATTTGGAAATGAATATAAATTATTATTTTTGGACATATTATGCTATGATGGAAAATAAATGATTGATTATGTCTTTAATTTATTATTCATAATGCCATATTTTATTTATTCAATGTTTTTTAAGTATGACACATTACACATAGCAACTCACTCTAGCTATAAAATGCCAACGACTCTTGTGTTCTCAAGAAAGTTGGTTCCTATTGGTGTGAATAAAGTCTTGTACCTAATTAATTCCTTACTACTTGAGAATTAGGGGACTTCTTCACATGCTAAGTTTACTTAGGTCCTAGGAATATTTCTAGAAGACTTAGTTGTCATGTCTAGATTTTATTTTTTTCCTAGGTAGTTATGATAGGTAGTCTCATCGTAAGATTAAAACACCTTTCATAATATTATGGAATCTTATGTCTCACCTTGGCTATATAACCAAGGGGTTCTCATATATTGTATATTGAATTCTTGGATAATCAATTCCATTGCAATCTTGAGCATTGCATATTGATCTCTTTGTGCTTTCCATTTGGACTCTAGATCTTGGGTAGCTATCTCCATAGCCAACTCTAACATGGTATTAGAGTAGGTTGGGTGCATTTCATTAGCCATTTTTGAGATATATTGGCATATCTTTAAAAGTTGAGTATGCTCTTCTCTTGCATCATATGATGATCTAGAGAATAAAAAAACTTGGTAAAAATATTAGATTTTGGGGGGTCGAAGCTTTTTGGTGCAAATGTGAGCTCACCATTGAGTTCAGGGTGTTCGAGAAAGTCACTTTTTCCTTTTATTTCATCCAAATCAAACATATGAGGCTAGATATATAAGGGTTTGAAGTTGAAGAGTCGTTGCTAGATCCAAAAGGTAGTTGCAATTTTGGAGCATTTTGGGTCAAATCTGACCATTCCATTGCGTCTAGAAAGGCCCAAGAACCTTAAGGTCGACTGTCAAAATCATCAAAATCAGACACTTTCACCCGGAGCTTGAGAAAATAAAATTTCCCTCCTTCGTCGTTCACACATTCACTATAGGTCGCCATTATTGAGTCAGTATGGTTGCAAAAAAAAATCATAATTGGGTTTATTTTTTAATTTTTTTATTAAAAAAATTATTATAAGCGATTGCATTCTTTTAAAACAAAATTATTTAAAAAAATTAATATATTTTTAACTTGCATAGAGGCAAGTACTCCACAATACTGCAGAGGCCACATGGCTTGTAGGCTACGACCCCCACAACCTCACCAAATTGGCTGGTTAAATAAAAAAACCGATGATATTTATAAAAATCGATGGGTTAAAAAAGCATATTTTGGGTATTTGCAAAGATTCCATCCAATCGAAATATACCCACTAGAGATTCCCTCGCTTGTCAAGTCAAGAATAGGGATAACTTTAAGAAACCCCCCCCTCAACGAAGGTGTAAAATCCTGGCGAATCTTTCCTTTTATTTGAAAAAATTAGTAATTTTCCTTGGCGAATCTTATGCACATTATTAACAAAATTGTAAAATCCTAGCGAATCTTAATGAATAATTGGTTAAAGAATAATGACAGTGGCGGATCCTAGTGAATAATCACTAAAATGATTAATTATAATGGCAAATCTCTCTTGTAAAAATTTGCATAGTTGGTTGGTGCAGTTCCCCCATTTTAAAAATAAAATAAAATATTGAAGTAGGGGCCCAGGGGCGGCAACCACTGACGAGGTGAAGGGGGCAGAGCCCCCTTGTGGGGGTCGAGGGGGAAACGACCCCTCGTGGGGTCCAAGGACAATGGCCCCAACGTGCTCCTTTCACAATACAATACAATCGGGGTTGAGGGGCAGAGCCCCTCGCCACCAAGCATAAATTCACTATTGAAAATGCATTGGAGCACACATGGATGAAGTGTTTTTAAAAAATCTCACTTGAAAAGTAAGACTAAATGAAACTTAAATTTTTTACCATCGATTAGCTTTTAAATCGGACGGCTGCAAGTTCATTCCATGAACGAATATCGGCATGAGTGAACATCATCAGTTGGACACTTAGGGATGTCTCGCTGATACAATGATGATGAAGTATGTCATGAACTATGGGCAACAGTGAATAGTGGAGATCAAACAGAGCTTTGATTGGATGTCTTTCCGGGAGCTTGGCGCGAATATTGTAGATTCCCTTCATGATTCTCCAGAATTACACAAGTGGTGTACCTGTGCCTTGGTGGACCCCAGGTGGAGTATGGAAGCCTTATCGACATGAGTGAACATCATCGGTGGGACACTTAGGGATGTCCCACCAATACAACAATGATAAAGTATGCCATGAACTATTGGCAACAATAAATGGTGGAGATCAAATTTCGGGCCTCAACAACCTTTTAAAAAGGCACGTGCATATAAAGTCATGGAATTGACTTGCAACCATTCGATTAAAAAGCTAATCGATGGCAATAAATAA
Organism: Sequoiadendron giganteum; assembly: GCA_007115665.2. Taxonomy (NCBI): domain Eukaryota; kingdom Viridiplantae; phylum Streptophyta; class Pinopsida; order Cupressales; family Cupressaceae; genus Sequoiadendron; species Sequoiadendron giganteum. The sequence continues at coordinate 557,149,629 of CM021103.1, forward strand.
AAAACTTATTCAAGGCTAAAAAATCCCTAAAATGAAAAGGTAAATTATTATTAGTGGCGATATTTCCTAAAAATTAATTGTAGGAATATAAAATTAATGGTGAATATGATTAATATCTGTAATTACAGTATAAACTACTGGTGAATTAGTTCTAATGATGGATCATTTAAAAAATAATGCATTGGCGAATTAATCAAGACAATTTTTTTTTTTTTGTATAAACCTAGCAATTCAACATCCTTTCTAACTTGCATTATTTGCCATTTTCGGAGGTCTCGATTTCAGATATTCACCAATTGGCGAAGATTCGCCACTAAAGTTTTCCCTGGTCAAGAATATTTTGTGGAATATTCCAACTGAAGAATATTCTATTCCAAAAAAGTACATTCCCATATGATGGTTGGATGGATGTCAATTTTAAGCCTGCAACTTGTTGATTTCAATGCTACATCAACAACTTTTTGAAATTTTTTTCCTCTGTCATGGATGAAGCTTTTGAATTTGCAGTCCAACTTCAAGTGGCCATATCTCAATCATTCGACCTCCTTTTTGCAAGCAATTTTTTTTTTATGATTTGGGGTAGAATTTTGTGCTCTTCACAATGGCACAATCATATTTTGATTTTGGTGTCTAGATTTTTAGAAATTTTAGATTTTCACAGGTGTTGCTACATTGTTCTCGCTCCTACGGTAACATTTTTGGGTGCAATTTTTTTTGAAAGTGCATATTTTTTCGTGTAAATTTCAATGGTATAATCAGATTGATCTCATTTTATACCAAAAAATATACTTGATTATGTGGCCAAATTTATTATTTGCATGTATTAAGATCAAGACCACTTCATTATTTTTGGCAAGTGGCATTTGTAATCGCACTAATCATAAAGTACCAAGCTCATATATTTCTAGGGTGTTCTTTGATTGAGTAAATGTGGGGGGGGGGTGGTAATATTGTGTTTGATTCATTTTGGTTGATCATTTGAGGGGGTATCATGGGTTTTTCTATTCATCCTTTTGTGGTAATTATGAAAAAGGATAATTATGAGTTATGGAAAAAAGGTATACTGACACATCTGAGGTGGCTTAAGATTTTGCCATATCTTTATGGACTCATACTTGAACCAGACATGACTTGGAAGAAATTAGTTTGGGGTAATAATAATGATTACATTGTAGGATTAATTGGTACAACTATTGGTGTTGATATTCTTGTGGAGATCTCGAATATTGAGTGCCCACACACCCTTTGGACCAATATTTGGGAGATCTTTGGAGACCATCATATCTCCAAATTCCTAGATGATCCTATTGCAGATTGTTTAATTCCCCTTGATGATGCTGATAATATACCCTTTGATGATGATACATTAGAGGAGCGTATAATGAATGTCTTGAATGTCCAATTGACAAAGAGACTTCTCTTCTTTCTTCTCCTCCTTCTATTGAGATCACATCTACTATTGCAGTTGATGGTGCTTGTGTTGCTACAAATATGGATTCTTGTGATTCAATGCAACATGATATTCTTTGTCTTTTAGATATGGTTACTTGGGATGACTTCTTGACAAGTGTTTTAGACTTGTTTGTGGAGTCTCATATTTTAGATTTGGGAGACCTCATTGATTGATTTCATCTTATCTTTGATGAAGATGATCCTTCTTTAGTTGTTACGAGGGAATACTCTGATCCTCATTTTCATTTTCTACATGATCATTCTTCATAGTTTGACATGACTGTGGATACTTTTGGATAAAATTTGGAGGAGGCTTCTTTGTCTTTAGAGGAGATATCTTTGTTTTTAGATTATGTTCTCCATTCATCTCTACTATATTATGGATTTTCCTCTTCATAAGTGTGGCCTAGAACGTCTATTTGGAGTGTTTCAGCTTTCAACATTGACATGGAGACACTTGAGCATGCTTTAGAGACATCATACATCATATATCTTCCCTCATATTCCTTTCAAGATTGGGAAAGATCTTGCATACATTCTTGGTTTTGTTTTTTCCTATGGGGAGGAATGTTGTTCAGAGAGATTGCATCATCTTCAACATTCAATATCGAGCTTCTACTATTGTAGGAGACTCACCATTTAGGGGGGACTGCATGATCTCTCTTCTTCTTCTCTCTTATGTCGGGCGGGGGGGGGGGGTGTCTTTTTCCTCACATGGGTTTTCTCCTTCTCATGTATCATTGAGAGCATTTTGTATTTCATCTCTCTTTTGGGGAGGAGTTTTGTCCCACTAGGTTTTTTTCCTTTTCTCTATTTGTGAGAGATTGTATTTGCATTTGTACATGGGAACCTAACATGTCCTTGTAGTCGAGACCCATTCTTGCATATTTGCATCATCTGCATAATAATCTACTCCCTAATTTGCACTTGAGGGGGGTGTTAGTGTGAATAAAGTCTTGTACCTAGTTAATTCCTTACTAGGAGACTTAGGGGACTTATTCACATGTTAAGTTTACTTAGGTCCTAGGAATATTTCTAGAAGACTTAGTTGTCATGTCTAGATTTTATCTTTTTCCTAGGTAGTTATGATAAGTTTTCTCATATCATAAGATTAACACTTTTCATAATATTATGACATCTTATGTATCACCTTGGCTATATAACCAAGGTTTTCTCATACATTGTATATTGAGTTCTTGGATAATAAATTCTATTGCAATCTTGAGCATTGCATATTAATCTCTTTGTTCTTTCCATTTGGTCTCTAGATATTGGGTAGCTATCTCCATAGCTAACTTTAACAGTTCCAATGGTGGTAGGATTCAAATTGAGTTATAGGAGGGAGAGGATCTCTCTGCTCTAGTTGTGGGATTGTCCTCATCTATGTATTCGAAGGAGGAATAGTCCTAGCAAAAATAGTTTGAGATACTTACGGTGTACATAGTGAAACATGCACCATGGGTGCCTTTCCTCTTTTTTGTTGTAGGGATAAATGGAGGAATGAGAGGTACCACTAAAGGGTGAGGTATAGATGATGAAAAAAGTGTTTCCTATTCTATAGGTTGCTTTCCCTCTTCTATCAAATGAGTAGGTTTGGGAATAGTAGGAACCATGGGAGGAAGAAAAACCTAGGGAGAAGATTTATGCAACAAGGTTTCATTTCATCTTTCTATTATAGAGGTAGTCAAGGGTATGTGCAGGATCATCATGAAAAAAATAGGTCCTTAAGTGGCAATGAAAATTCAGAAAATCAGAGCTGGGCAACTTGACATAAAAATTTGAATAAGTTATCTATATTATTTCAAAAATATGTAAGAATAGAATCTGTGGAAAAATGAAAGTAGTTTCTAAACTACTAGGTTAATTTTTGTAAAAATAAATCTATTTGGTGAAAATTTGAAATTTAAATGCAGTAGTACTAAAATTTTAGGGAAAAAATAAAAAGTAGGTGTCTGTCTGACCACCCTAACCATAACAAAATCATAATATTTTTTAATAAAATTTTAGATAAGTAGAGGACTCATGTTTGGATGTGATACATATTTTTTTGTAATTTTTTTTCAAATAAATAATTAATTATGAATTTTTTATTACAACTTTTTAAAAATATAAAAACTCGTATGTCTGACCACCTTAACTTGGTCAAAACTTAATGGAATTCATTTTTTTTTTTTAATCCTATAGTATGCAAAGCATGTTTTGGATTCAAAAAATGTGATACCATTTGAAAGCTATAGATGTTTTTCTATCAGACTATCAATCAAGACTTTAGTCATAATTCTAATAAAAAATAAATAATAATTATTTATTAGATTCTAAAGAAAATATAATTTATATTGGTAGAAAGCTGAGAAGCTCCTTTACAAACCCTTTTCGTTTTATCAATTTTAGGTAAAATAAAAGTCGTCAGCCACATGGGCGAAGTCTGGAAAAACAAGGTAAGTTGTTAAACACATTTTACGTGTTGACTTTTAGGATTGGCAGGTCCGAACCAAATCCCGAGCCTAATACTGAGCCTAATACCAAGGCATTAAATTTTGTGTCAGAATATCGGATATCGGATTTGA
>CM021103.1:557153747-557178278 GCA_007115665.2 Sequoiadendron giganteum
GAGGGATCCATAAAATCTTTTTTCATTTTTGTTTATAGCTGATAACAAGACATAATCATTACCGAGTTGAAGCCCCAACCGAATAGCCTCAAAAATTTCTTCATACCCTACTTTATCTTTGATATAATCACAAGGGAATAAGCCTCCAGCATATCCCTCCCCAAAGAACAACTTGTATTTTTGGACAAGATGCAACAAATCATTCTTATCACATAATTGGGGATTTACGAATTTAACGACAATTTTCTCTAAATCCCTCAACGATTGAAGCAAATCCATAGTATTTGAAAGGAAAATAGAGAGAACCTGAGAAGGAAATATAACCATAAAAGCTCCCAGGTGAATGATTTCCTTACCCAACACAGATCGAATTGCATCTTCCTCATGCATACTCCCCATTTTGAAGATAAGATTTAAGTCTACCTGAGAGAGGTTGTCTTCAAACGACCTTTCCTAGGCTTGGATGGGGCAATTTATGCAGAGGTTCCAGGGGTGAAGTGCCATGCTATCATAGATTTTTCATGTTCCGCTGAAAATTACTTGCCACTAAATATAGAATTGAGCAGCCAGAGAAATTACTTGCCACTAAATATAGAATTGTGCAGCCAAAGAAATTACTTGAAGGAAATTGCTCAAGAGAGAGGTAAAATACCGATTTTAAAGCCACACAAAAGCCTTCACACACAAATGGGTGATTAATGAAGGCAACTGTTTCGTATGGCTGAAGAATTAATGAGATTAAACTTTCAATATGACCATTCATACAAGGAGAGTAGCTCGGTCTACATATATTAATACGAAGTACCACCACTCATGAATATCGGTACCCAAAAAAATACCATCAAGCATGATGCCAACATTTGGTAAGCAATCTCCAATGAAAATCCAGGTGGCCAATAACCTTTGTCAAAATAGACGGTGGAGGAAAATGTAACCATGCCTCCATAAATTACTAGATGAATAGCATGTTTTAAATGATGCGACTTGTCCCATCAGTTCATTGGAAATCGCTTATAGAATATTGGAGCACATGATGATATCCCAAAAGTACCAATCCAATTGCATTTGGCAGGCAGATTAAATACCATATATGAAATCAAATAGGATGAGAGCTGACAAGTAATCATGACAAAATGCTATTTTTAGCATTGAGATAGCAAGAAGCTATCACGTTCCTACCAAATTCGAAAACTTTCATGAGCCAATATATTTTTTTAACTGCTCAATGGCATCACTTACTTGAGGTGACAAGCATCATGTTCAATCCAGTGAACTATATTTGGATAGTTGTCAAGTAAGGATAAATTAGAAGATATAGTTATTTCCTGCCTTACGCTACCCATGGTAGCTAGAGAGTCCGCCAGATTATTACCTTCTTTGAAAGTGTGAGATATTATATAATTTTTGAATTTCTCAAGGATATCCCAAACTTTTTGGAGGATGTATTTGATATTCCAATTGTGAATTCTTTTTGATTTGATCCCATTAATTATCAATGAAGAATCACCTTCAATATGAAAATTTTCATATCCCAACTCTAAAGCCATTTGCAAACCTATTAAAAGAGCTTTGGCTTCAGCTAAATTGTTAGATCCTCTATGAAGGTATTTGGATTTTAGAGCTAAAATTTTACGTTGATGATCATGAAAAAATATCCCCACCCCCGACTCTCCCGAGTTGCCCTTCGATGCGCCGTCAAAATTTAGTTTTACAAAATCTTCCTAGGGCGCTGACCATTTTACTTGCTTTCTATCAATTTTCACTAGCTTTTCTTGCAACAAGATATCGGGGAAGGGAAACTTTATCTACTTCCAATTTTGTAATATGGAATTTTCCTAGTTGTTAAAGGAAGAATTAATGCCTTTAGATTCTCTAGTGTTGGAATTAACTATTTTAGAAACTACATTTTCAATCTTTGTATTGACAACATTTATGGGGTGATAAAATTTTCTGAATATTCTTAGATTCCTTTCCCACCACAAATTCCATATAACAATGGCTGGAACCACTCTCTAAATGCAAGAAAAAAAGGAAGATTTGTAAAGTAAAGGCCAAGATTGAAAAAGATCCCATAGTGAGTTTGGAAGAGGCATGCACAAGTTGATCTTACTGAGAATGAATCCCCAATATTGTTGTGCAAATTTATAGTTAACAAATAGATGATCTACATGCTCAAGAACCTCATAACATAAAGGACACATGAAAGGATCTGCTATTCTTAGCTTGACTAGCTGATCACTGGTTAAAATTCGATTCTTCAATGCTAACCATGTGAAGCTTCTTGCCTTGGGGAAAATTTTACTATCCCAATAGAAGGAAAAATCCCTTTGGGGAATAAGATGCCTTGATTCTTGATTTAACGCCTTACAACCTTGGCTTACCATATAATTTCCCTCTTTAGAGGGATCCCACAATAGTTATCTGGTTTGGAAGAGAGATATACTATCCTTGATTCCAAGATGTTATGAAAAGTGTTTCATTGATTGATTGAAAGAGAGGGATGCAAAATTATTTTCCATATAACCCCACTTGAGATGGGATATGCCGAATGCACATAATTTAATAGATTATCTCCCCAAGATTCAATTTTACGCAATGTTTCCATTATTGGGAGAAGATCTAGGATATTTTGTAGGGGAATATTCCCATTCCAGGAATTCATCTAGAAGTTCACACTCAAACCATTATTAACCTCCCAAGTAATGTATGAACAAATCAGCTTTCTGCAATAAATTAAGAAATTCCAGATGGCCGACCCCTTTGGAGGATAAACAATAGTAAAAATCCTTGTAGGGTTATTACTATCAAGATACTTACCCTACATTATTTGGAACCACTTGGCTTGCGGATTCACATACATTTTCCAAGCTAATTTCGCTCCAAATTCTTTATTGTGGTTTGAGAGATTCATAATACCAGCTCCACCCTGTGCTTTCCCATGAGCCATGACTTCAAGTGATATTAAATGAACCTTCTTACCATCGTCCATGTTTCCTTTCCATATGAATGATTTGATCAATCCTTCAATTTTAGAAATAACTACTTTTGAGGCTTTTAGGACTACCAGAGAATAGTTTGGAGTTAAGAAGAGCACAACCTTGACTAAGAGGATTCAACCAGCTAAGGAAAGCCATCTAGCTTTCCAAGCTGTTATCCTGGATTTGATCCACTCAATTAATTTTTCCCAATACATTGCTTTATTTGGACCCGCAAAAAAATGGATCACTAAATATGAACATGGCAAGGTTGCTTTTTGAAACCCTAGAATATTGAGATTTTTTTTTTCATTTACCTCAGATGTGTTAAGGATGTGAACTTTAGATTTTGAAGCATTAATCCTTTGACCTGATGCTGAAGAATATTTATTGAGAACCTCCTTGATTTGAAAAGCTTCCTCTGATGATGCAATCCCAAATAAATTCGTGTCATCTGCAAATAAAGAATGAGCCACTGCCATATATGTATTTTCTATTTGAATTCCTTTCCAGAAGCCAAGAGAGTGCATTCTACCGATATATATGCTCAAAGCCTCTGTCATAATGATAAACAGGAAAAGAGACAATGGGTCGCCTTGCCTTACACATTGGGAGGGATTGAAAAAAATAGATGGAGAACCATTGAGAATAACTAAGAACTTGGCTCCTGATAAGAATGTTTTAATCCAACGACACCATTTTGTTGAAAAATAAAATTTGATCAATAATTTCCTCAGGAAACACTAGTTAACCTTATCATATGCCTCCATCATGTCAAGTTTGACTATGATAGAAGGGAATTTCTTAGCTATTATTGAGTGAAGAGTTTCATGGGCCACAATTGCACCTTCATATGTTTCTTTGCTCAAGACAAAGCCCCCCTATTCTTGTGAGATTATCCTCAGAATGATAGGTTGTAGCCTCAGATAAATTGCCTTTGAAAAAATATTATATATTGTATTGCACAAAGAGATTGGTCTATATTTTACAAAGGAGGAAGGGTTGGAAAATTTAGGAATAATAACAATGTTAGTTGTATTGAATTGCTTGAGCAAAGTTCAAGATCTGCGTGACTCTTCTAAACCCCATAAAAGATCACAACACACAATATCCCAAAATTTTTGAAAAAAGAGAGCAGTGAAGCTATCAGGCCCTAGGGCTTTGTCAAGAGGCAAAGAGAAAACTACCTTTTTGAGCTCCTCAATTGTAAATGGCTTCAATAGTTCATCATTTTCTTCTGCAAATATGAGGGATGGGACTTCTTGCAAAAATCTTCCACATCCTCTTCATTTTGTTGGTTTATATCATTTGGGGTAGAGAGGAGATCTGGAAAGAACTCGACACATTCTTTCTTGATATCATCTTCATTTGAAAGCCATTTTCCCGATGGAATTTCTTTTATTGCTTGAACCACCTTAGTTTCTCTTTTGATATGGGTAGAGGCATGAAATACTTAGTGTTTTTATCACCTTCTTTTAACCATAGTTATCGTGATTTCTGCCTCCAATAGGCTTCTTCTCTTGCACATTGCTCCTCCCATTTTGCTTGCAATTTCTTTTTCTTCTCATATGTCGAAGCATGCAAATCTTGCTGAATAATTTTCTTATGAATAAATTCTAATTCTTGACGTATCATTTCTTTCTGATGAAAGATATTTCTAAAAGTGTCCTTATTCATTTTTGGAGTTGATGCTTAATATGTAGTAGTTTTGTCCATAATCTATACATCATTATCCCAGGTTCAAAAGGAGAAGAAATCCACCATTGACGTATCAAATCCATAAAACTAGGATGTCTAAACCACATGCTCTCAAACTTGAAAGAAGATTTTAGAGGAGGAGAGGAGATATTTGCAACGGAAAGGGATATTGGATAATGGTTAGAATCAGGAAAAGGTAGTATCTCAGAAGCAAGTTTATAAGACAGGTTCAACCAATTTGGAGACAAAATAAACCAATCTAGTCTTATTGCAATTTGAAGAAATCCACTCCTTCGATTTGTCTAGGTGTACTTTCCATTTATTGGAAAAATATCCCTCAAAGAATTGGTATTAATGAAAGAATTTAAATTAGACATAACCTTAGCAGGCGGGCATATCCCTCCAGTCTTATCTTGGGTAGATGGAATAGCGTTGAAGTTTCCAATTAGGATAACTTTTCCATCATCGAAAGACATAATAACTTGAGATAATTGATCCCAAAGTCGTTTCTTAACTCCTGTAGGTGTGGGACCATAAATGTTGAAAAGCCAAAATTTAATATCAAATTTTGTTACCTCTAGCAATTGCCAATTATTTTCATTTTGAAGGAGAACCAAAGATACTTGTTTTGGGTTCCACAGGACTACTAGGCCCGCTGAAGCTCCTTGGGCAGGGGAGTGAGCAGATTGCCACAACTACCATTTCTGAATTGTCAACTTGAATGTATCATATGAGAATTTGGTCTCTTGGAGAAGGACTACATCTACACCGCATCCATCAATTTGGCATTTGATGTGGGCACACTTATTAGGGGAATTAATGCCCTTGACATTCCATGAGAGAATCTTCATTGGACCCGAGGAGAGCAACATGCTCTCCTTGGGCACTTATTAAGTGGAGATAACAAAGAATCAAGCAATGTAGATTGCCTTCTTGCTTCAATTTCCTCTTGCAATTTAAAAACCTTAGATTTGTGGCCTCGTTTACCTGGAGACTTATTTGTATGGGGCTGAAAAGGAGTTTGGGCAATGGAAAGAGTCTTCAAATAATAAAAAAATGGAGAGATTTGAGCATCTTCCCCTACTACTTCACCCTCCTCATGGATCTGCGGCTCCTTAGAAGTCAGTGACTCCAATTGGATATTAGAGGTACTCTGAGATTCGAAAAAAGATTTTTTTTTGGTATTATTACAATCCCAATCCCAAAAGGATTCTGCTTGAAACACCTCATCCATGATTTCCTCAATAATTTTTGACCCCACTGTGATCAACAACTTTTTTGCCAATAACTCTAGTTCTACATCTGTTGTCTTGTTTTCCTTTGGATATTGTAGCAAACCCTGTAAATCTTCTTGTACCTCAACTAGGGAGTTTTCTAGAAGAAAATTAGACTTGTCCTACTTGATCAAATGACTAGACCAAAGAAAATTATTTGAGTCTTGAAACATTAACCTTCTGACCAATTCATCTAGTTGAAATTCCTGAATTTGAAAAGATGGTGAGTACAGGTTTAGACTTAAGGATGTGTGATTTCTCCATAGTACTTCAAAACACAAATAAAATTTGATTTTCTTGGATTGCCTGCATCCCCAATGAGCGATTTGGTATTGATAACTCAACTATCTATGGAGAAAATGACCTGACTATGGAGAACTTGAATGGCTTCACATCCTTTAGTGATTTCCCCACTTTTAGAGAGATTGAATCTCTCAGATGTAATAGAATGATCCAAACCCAATGATATATCCTGCTTGAAGGTTCCAACTTGTGATTGGCACACATTATGAGGGAGCTGAGAGGGCAATGGATTATTTCCCAAAATGGTTGTAGAACTAGAATTCTGGTTAAGAGGGTTTGAAGACTGGTGAGGTTGAGCATTTGATTCTTGAAAGGTTTCCCTGCAAATTGGTTGAAGCCAAGAGCCAAATTTTGATTTTATCTCTATGTGTGATGGGTGTTTCTTAGTTGCATCATGTAGAACAAGTAGTTTAACTGACTTTGATGGATTGTTGAAGCATAAGAAGTCATGCTTTTGGAAAATTCCAATCTGATTGGCAATGATTTCTAGTTAATGCAATTTTCTGTATTCCAAGGGAAGACCATGAAGTTGCACCCAAAAAGGAGCAAACCGGATAACAAAATCCTCAGGGTTGAAATTGGGGATCCATTTTTGCATATAAAGCTCAGATCCATTATAGTTCTAGGACTTGATTCTAAAAATCTCATCTTTTGCTAAGATGGATTAAAAAAGGACAACAAAGATTCCTTTATTTTCATCTAAATAAAAGACTTTAATAGCTCCTTCCCAATATTGAAAAATGATATCTTTTAGAGATTCCAAATCCAGAGTGAGATTCCAAAACTTACAGATGAGTGATTTCGCCCTGAGATCATGACATTCACACCACATATCTCACAAAATTTCACATATTAAATTACCAAAATACTTAGGCATAGGAAAATTTAATACATACTTGGAAGAAATTAAAAGAACATTTGGCAAAGAAGAATTGAGACTAGAAGAATTGCAAAATACTATGCTTTTTAATGTATCAAGCTAGTGTAATACCCACAAGGACAATATACCTCAATGGTACACCTTAAAAATATAAATAAAAACAAGATATTTACTAGAAGGGGAATGCCAATTAATTCCTACGTATGATGGTACACTTTCACCATGAAAACACTTGAACATTTGTTTCACTATATGGAATGCTTGAGCACAATATGACATATATATATATATGTTCTATTGGATTCTTACACCACAACATAGAACTGATAGATCAGCTGGGAAATAAGAGAAAAACTAAAGATTGGGAAGAACTTCATAATGACTTCCTACACACATTCTCCTTTTACAACTTGAATACGACTATCCACAATGCCCTCTTAAAGATAAAATAAATTATATTATTCCTTGTTAGTGTTTCTTAGATCAGATTATTTAATCAATTGAACAAAAGAAATGCAACACATAAGACAATGAACACAACAAGATACCCTGGGAAAACCCTCCTCTTGAGGGAGAAAAACCCAGCAAATATATCTCTTATTTATTGAAGGAATAAGAGCAAAAATCTGCTTGAACTCAGGCCCAACACAATGCCGAATTTGATACAATGAATAATAGCATCTCTCCTAGATGCAAAGATACAAATGAATATGTTTCTCCTTGAAATCGGTCTGCTGCTACAAAATGATGATCTGCTGTTCAAGTATGAACTTCTTCTAGGAATGCGAATCCAAGTATGAGCTTCTTCTATGACTGCGAACCCAAGAATGAGCTTCTTCTATGACTGCGAATTCTGCTCTGCCAAAATAGCGAACTTCTTTGTGTATTCGAATGTGTATTAACATCAAAAGGTAACCTTGTATATATACCTTCTTGGCGCCTCTTCATATAGGTCGGCCTTTTGATAAATATTTAATAACAAATAAAGTCGGCCAGAATAAGTACATGATGTAACTTAAATATAAGGTCGGCCCATGTACTTAATATGTGTCTAGTGAAGACCGACGCTGCATTAACATCAACACTCCCTCTCAGCTAGGGATGAACTTCCATCTGCACAAGACACATTATGTTAGAATGAAAACAAAATAAAATATCACCTCAACGTGATATTAACCATTATGGCTACTCCCATAGATGGTAAAAACTCATCACGGATTCTCTCACGTGATGTTGTCATGGAGTCACACACATGACATCCACCATAGCTTCTCCCAGAGGGTGGAAACAAGGGCTTTCACCTCAACTCTCTCTCATCAGAGAATTGCATTATCAAGGACTTACACCTCAACTCTCTCTCAGCAGAGAATTGTATTAACAAGGGCTTGCACCTCAACTCTCACTCAGCAGAGAGTTGCATTCTCAACAAGGATCACTGATTACTGAGACTCTTTCTCAGTCAAGGCTGCATTCTCCACCATACCAAGTTTCTCTCGGAAGTATACAAACTTCATCCTGGCGAGAGGCTTGGTGAGAATGTCTGCCGTTTGCTCTTCAGTGCTGATATACCTCAACTGTATAGCTTTCCTTTGCACCATATCTCTAATATAGTGGTACTTGATCTCAACATGTTTTGTTCTATCATGAAACACAGGATTGACAGAAAGCTTCACACAACTTTGATTATCACAGTGTATGATAGTAGGCTCCATTGATTGACCAAACAATCCTGCAAGGAGCTTACGAAGCCACACTGCCTCACGAGCTGCCACACAAGCTGCAATATACTCTGCTTCAGTTGTACTCAAGGCCACTGAAGACTGTTTCCTGCTACACCAGGAGATCATAGCAGTCCCCAAACTGAAGCAACAACCAGAAGTACTCTTCCGATCTGAGACACATCCTGCCCAATCAGAATCAGTAAAACCATGCAGCTCCAAATCCACATTTGAAGAATATCTCAACCCATATCCAATTGTGCCACATAAATATCTCAGGATATGTTTAGCTGCTACAAGATGTATTTGCTTTGGTTCACACATAAACTGGCTAAGTGCACTCACTGCATAGCAGATATCAGGTCTAGTGTTAACTAGATACATCAATGAACCAATCAACTGTCTATACATCGTAGAATCCACTGGTTCTGAACTAGCTGCAGCTTCTTTCAACTTATCTAAATTAGACTCCATGGGTGTAGACATAGGTTTGCAATCAAGCATACCAAACCTTTTGAGAATGTCAACAGTATACTTGCCTTGACTTAGAATCATCTCATCTGGCTTTTGCCAAACTTCTAAGCCAAGAAAGTAATGCATAAGACCTAGATTCTTCATCTCAAACTCTGAAGCTAATTCCTTCTTGCATTTTAGTATTAGATGTTCTTCACCAGTAATGATCAAGTCATCAACATATAAAACTAAAATCAATGCTTCACCATTTACTACCTTGAAGTAGAGGTTAGAATCTGCATCATTCTTTGAGAAACCCAAACTTGAAAGGTACTGATCAATTCTTTCATACCAAGCACGAGGAGCTTGTTTAAGACCATACAAGGCCTTCTTCAGCTTGCAGACATGAGATTATTTCTCATGTACCTCAAATCCTTCTGGTTGCTCAATGTAAACCTCTTCTTCTATTATTCCATTCAGAAAAGCTGTCTTTACATCCATTTGGTGAATCTTCCATCCTCTAGATGCGGCAATAGCAATGATGGTTCTAACAGACGTGTAACGAGCCACAGGAGCAAAAGTTTCTTCATAGTCAACTCCCTCTTTTTGTGAGAACCCTCTAGCCACAAATCTAGCCTTGTGTTTCTCAATGCTCCCATCAGCTGCATGCTTGATCTTGAAGAGCCATTTAGAAGACACCACAGATTTGTCTTTGGGTCTAGGGACTATATCCCAAACATCGTTCTTAAGTATAGACTTATACTCCTCAATCATGGCATCTTTCCATACTTGTTGACTAGAAGCTTCTTCAACATTTGAAGGCTCTGACTCAATAATCTGACTCATCAAGGCAACATAGCTAGAGAAATTGTGAGGTCTCTTGCTTTCTCTGAAGGCTCCTCTTGGAGCTACAAACCTTTCTGCTTCCTGCATTGTCCTGCGAGCCCAAAGAGGTCTTTTCTTTCCAATCACAATGTCTAGAGGCCCATCAGTAGGATCCAAAGGCTCAGCTGGATCAATATCTTCTTTAGGTTCTGTATCCTCCTTCAGATTCTCTGGGATATGGTCAACTTCCATATCTTGAGGAGGTTCTTCTTCATCGACCTCCATCGGAGTGCCTTTGGACTTTCTATAAGCAACATCTTCCTCAAATGTGACGTCTCTACTAATCTCAATAGACTTCTGTCCTGGAATGTAGATCCTGTAAGCTTTTGATGTCTCACTGTAGCCTACAAGAATTCCTTTCTTCCCAGAAGGTTCTAGCTTTGTTCTCTTTTCCTTTGGAATATGAACGAGAGGTAAGAACTTGTAATTCTTCATTCTTTGAGCTTTGACCAATCCCCCTTGCTGTTAGTCTTGATTCTTCTTGAATGCAATCAATCCTCAATCGATCAAACTTAGGAAGTTCGGATCGTGCACTGATTCCTTGGATGAATGCCTCCCATGAAAGCGGAAGACCATTGAGAGCAAGCATAGTCAGTTCTTTATCATCAATCATGTGTCCAATAGTGGAGAGCTGATCTTTTATCTCTGAAATCCTCATGAAGTATGTAATAACAGATTCTCCTTTCTCCATTTTCACATGATGAAGTTGTTGCTTCAGAGCAAGGGCACGACTGGTGTTGTTGATTTCGTACATCTCTTCCAAGGTTGTAAACATCTCTCTTGCTGTATCCAACTTGAAGATAATTGGTACAATATGATCTTTGACGGAATCAACCAATGCTTTCTTTGCCCTAGTGTCTTTCTTCCTCCATTGCAGCTTCTCTTCTTCCCCCTCAGGTTCAGGAACTTTTGTTTTCACAAACTCAGCCAAATCATTCTCTTCCAAGGTTAGCATGAACCTGAATCTCCATGATATGTAGTTCGAGATCCCTTTGAGTCTATCCTCGATTTTCAGACCGTTCACCATCTTAAGAAATTTGGAAGATAGACTAAAAAAGAATAAGTGTTGCGAACTAAATCTGATCACGATCTTTTTCACACCCGCTCTGATACCATGTTAGTGTTTCTTAGATCAGATTATTTAATCAATTGAACAAAAGAAATGCAACACATAAGACAATGAACACAACAAGATACCTTGGGAAAACCCTCCTCTTGAGGGAGAAAAACCCAACAAATATATCTCTTATTTATTGAAGGAATAAGAGCAGAAATCTGCTTGAACCCAGGCCCAACACAATGCCGAATTTGATACAATGAATAATAGCATCTCTCCTAGATGCAAAGATACAAATGAATATGTTTCTCCTTGAAATCGGTCTGCCGCTACAAAATGATGATCTGCTGTTCAAGTATGAACTTCTTCTAGGAATGCGAATCCAAGTATGAGCTTCTTCTATGACTGCGAACCCAAGAATGAGCTTCTTCTATGACTGCGAATTCTACTATGCCAAAATAGCAAACTTCTTTGTGTATTCGAATGTGTATTAACATCAAAAGGTAACCTTGTATATATACCTTCTTGGCGCCTCTTCATATAGGTCGGCCTTTTGATAAATATTTAATAACAAATAAAGTCGGCCAGAATAAGTACATGATGTAACTTAAATATAAGGTCGGCCCATGTACTTAATATGTGTCTAGTGAAGACCGACGCTGCATTAACATCAACATTCCTAAGGAGGAAGATACAATGTATATCCACTAGTAAAAAATAATACTACCAAAAACTAAGGAAATATAGAAATTCATAGAATGAATGGGAAAACAAAATCAATATCTTGGAAGGAAGTGTTACACTACACACCGAGAAGACAATGGTGAAAAACCACAATTAGACATAGAGGTGAAACAAGGAAAAATGGATATAGCATTACATAATGAATCCAAAGAGAAATATTAAAATCAACCATTAAAACTACATGAAGAAAAATGTAGCTATCAAATAAATCCCAAACTAGATAAAATATGAGATTATTGGGAAGAAAAAAGTAATAATGCAAGCAAAAAACATATTATTTGAATATTAAAACCCTTTTAATTGCACGTTCATAGAACTAAAAGGAATCAAAGAACAGGCATGGATAATAAAGATACAACTTAAAGAAGGGGAAAAATGCAATAGAAGAGACCCTACATATTAAATTCCAACATATAGAAGAAAGTTAAGATAAAAATTAATAAAATGTTGGTTGTAGGGATCATAAAGCCAGTAGACAATGCAAAATGGATAAATCCAATGGTGATTCAAAATAAAAGGATAGGAGATAAATCCAAGGATAAGGGCCCATACATGATGACTACCACTAAGTTATTCGAATTGAAGGCCCAGTTTTAGGAACTGTTGAGCAAGGGGCTTATTCAATGTAGTGTGTCTCCTTGGGGTGCACTAGTTATCTTTGTTAAGAAGAAGGATGTAACCTTGCATTTATGAATTGAATATCAGATGTTGAAAAAGGTGACCATCGAGAATAGATATCCTCTCTTGAGGATTGATGAGTTATTTGATTAGATGAAGGGAGCAACAATGTTCTCCAAAATAGATCTCAGATCTGGTTATCACCAGTTGAGAATAAAAGAAGAGGACATCCCTAAGACTTCTTTTCGAACTCGGTATGGACACTACAAGTTCACAGTGGTACCTTTTGGTTTGACCAATGCACCAACAACTTTTATGAATCTCATGAATAGTGTATTCAGAGTTTGTCTAGATGGTTTTATCTTGATCTTCATTGATGACATCCCGATTTATTCCAAGTCCATTGAGGAGCATGATAGGCATTTGAGGATAGTATTACAACATTTGAGAGAGAATAAGATTTTTGGAAAGCTATCCAAGTGCTTGTTTTATCAAGATAGGGTGCATTACCTTGGTCACATCATATCAACAGAGGGAGTCTCTATGGATCTCAAAAATATAAAGACAATAGTGGAATGGCCATCACCTCAAAGTGTGATGGAAGTTTGGAGCTTCATGAGACTTGTGGGATACTATAGGAAAATGTACAAGGATTCTCTCAAATCGTATCCCCAATCACATCTCTTCAAAGGAAAGGGAAAAAGTTTGAATGGAAAACAAAGTGTGAGCAAGATTTTCATCTCCTGAAGGAGAAGCTCATGATAGCCCTAGTGTTGACTACACCTGATCCCAATGGTCAATTCACAGTGATCACAGATGCTTCGAGAGATGGTATAGGAGCTATATGAATGCAAGATGGACAAGTGTTGGCGTACGAATCATGAAAGATAAAGCAAAATGAAATGAATTACACACCACATAATTTGGAATTGTCTGCAATAGTGCATGCCTTGCAAATGTGGAGCGTTACCTATTGGGGAAGCCATTTGAGCTTAAAACGGACCACCTAGGATTAAGATATATCTTCACCCAACCAAATCTCAATGCATGTCAAAGAAGGTGGTTGAAATTCCTTAGTGAGTACATCTTTGGAATTGAGTACATTAAAGGAAAAAATAATAGAGTAGTAGATTCTCATAGTAGAAGAAGAAATTTGGTAGCTATGACCTCAACAAGGTCTAATTTAAAGCAGTAGGTGAAGCAAAACTTGCAAGGGGATGAGTACTATGAGAGAGTAAAGAAAGCTCTATATGTGAACCCTTCAAACCATTGATATGATGGGTATGAATTTGAACTAGATGGAATCCTAAGATATCAAAGGAGGATGTATATTCCAGATTTTGGAGATCTCAAAAATTTTGTCTTGGAGGAAATTCATAATGCACCTTATTCGGGACACCCCAGAGTTGTCAAGATGATCACGGAGTTGAGATCTTTGTATTTCTAGCCTAAAATCAGGAAGGAAGTAGTTGAATATGTATCTAGATGTTTGGAATGTCAATTAGTCAAGGTTGAACATGTGCATCCAATAGGGCTTCTCTATCCTCATGACATAACTGAGTATAGGTGGTAGGTGATCAACATAGAATTTATTTAGGGGTTACCATTGAGTAAAAATAGGCATGATGTCATCTTGGTAGTAGTTGATAAGTTGAATAAGGTGGCACATTTTATTCTAGGGAACTTAAGGATGGATCGTTGACCTTGGCCAAGAAATTTGTCCAAGAGATCTTTCATTTGCATGGAGTGCTTGAGACTATCATATCCGACAAAGATACCTAGATGATGTCCAGATTTTGGACAACTTTGAATGCAACATTAGGAACTAAGTTGAGTTTTAGTTCAACATATCATCCTCAGACCGATGATCCAACATAAAGAGTCAACTAGGTAGTAGAGGATCTCCTCCGAATGTATTGTATGGACCAACAGTATAAATGGGAAGAGTATATACCCTTTGTAGAATTTACATATAATAACTCTTTTCATGCATCCTTAGGTATGACACCTTTCGAGGCTCTTTATGGGTGAAAGTTTCGTACACCCATCAGTTGGGACAGATTGGAAGAAAGCATTATAGTGGGTCTTGAAATGCTTAAAGAGATGGAAGAGCATATGAGACTCATCAAGGGTAGACAAAAGGAAGCGATAGATAGGAAAAAAAGCTATGCCAACAAGAATATAACCTTCAAACAGTTCTCAAAGGGAGATAAGGTCTTTTTGAGATTCAAGCCACACAAGAGCTCAATTAATTTTGGAAAATCTTTCAAGTTGGCCCCTAGATATGTGGGTTCCTTCAATGTGCTAAAAGTGATTAACTTGGTTGCATACCAACTTGCTCTACCACCTGCTCTAGCTCGACTCCATAATTTATTTAATGTTTCTTTGCTTACGCCATATCATCTAGATGCATCTCATATACTTGATTAGCATTATTTACAGGTGCAAGATCTAGGAGTGGTTTTGGTGGAGCCCATTATAATTCTAGATAGATGCAACACCAAGTTACTAAATAGAGACATTGTCCAATATAAGGTTCAATGTGACCAATATTCTAAGGAAAGTGCTACATGGTAGGATGTAGAGGAAATAGAACACTCCTTTTCTAATTTGATTTCTAGATAGAATATTAATGTTCATTGAGATACTATTTCTATAGCATTTTGAAATGACATATTATGAAATTTTGGCTTGAATAAAAATATGATTGAATGTTGAAATAGAAATATATAATTCAATGTTTTCTAATAAGACATTGGGACGATGTCTCTTCCTAGTGAGGAAGGATGTCATGTCTCAAATTTTTCTTACATTTAATAATGTTAAGTTATTTAAATATTTATGGAAAATGAAATTTATCATTTTTGACTTGTGATAAATTTAAGATTTCAATGTCATTTGAAATATATCTATATTCATGTGATTGAATACGAAGGGTGAATGCTATGATAAAGAATGGAATATTTTTGTTTCAAGCATTGGTTAATGGTTACCAGGATGAAACTCTACAAGTGCAAGTGTGTGAATGTAGGAACAAGTTGAAGACCAAGAGCATGGTTGAGGTAGGAGTATTTAGCCGAATGACGATCGGTAAGCATGATGGAATCTGGAACGTGCACACACCATTGAAAATCATAGCATTTGTATTTAACTTGCAATTTGGTGGATATCATCTTGCTTGTGTGAAATGTATAAATGATTTCATAGATAAGCTTATGGAAATGAATTCATTGGAGAATTTTCTCTACCTTGTCTATTCAATGCTAATTTCATTTATAAAAAATGATGGTGTTGGAAATACATATTATATAGTGGTAAATTGTTCTCCCTTATTTGAAATGTTCAATATAATTATTTCTGTGAAATTTAGAAAATGTGAACAAATAAAACATGTGAAACAATTTAATCAATTATATGGGAAAACAATAACAATACCTTTAACACCATGAAATCTAATTGACGCCCATATTGTCAAGAAATTTTATGCTCAAAAAGCATGGAGGAGTGGGTGGCTAAGTACGAGGAGGACGTGGGAGAGTAAAGACCACCTCCAAGTTTAGTAAATGTAGGAATTATTGGTCAAAGGTGGGCTATCTTGAAGAAAAGGAAAGGATTTTTAGAAAAAAATAGAGAGAATATTTGGGAAGACCACAAAGGGAGGAGCGAACCTAGGTAGAGGTGTTATTTCCATATTCGAATAGAGAAAAAATCACTGAATACTTGCAGCAAGAAGGAGGTAATTCAAGTTCTCAATTTGGTATAAATGTTGTTTCCTTCTTTGCAAAAAGGATGGATTTTCTTGCTCTTACATTGACCCTACTCAATAGAGTAAAAAATATTTTGTTTGTGTCTTCTCTTATGACTGTGCATTTAGTTTCCTTTAATCACTGGCAACCCTTGTGTTTGGACCTATTTTTTGTGTAAGTCAAACCAAATGCTTCCATAGTTCGTTGTGTAAGGTGGGAAAAACCACCATTCATTTTCTATGTTTTATTGTTGCCATGTAAGAGTTCGATCTGATCAAACTTATCCTTGCCCATAACTGGGTCTTTGTTTGCATACTACCTCTTTGTGGGTGGCCATTACCATTGCATTCTTTTTTCTTTTTGCTAATGATTCTTACCCATTGAAAGAATCCATTTGTGTTTGGAAAACCCCCATTTGGGGTGATGTCTCTTAAATGGCATCGACAGTGTTGCATGCCGGGTCAAAGAATCAACCAGAGTTGGTCCTCAATTTACTTGCAAATAGAGTATCAAAACCTTGTTAGATCATTGTATCAATGGTCATTTTCCTTGAGATAAAAACCAGTTAAACGAATCCCTTTTGTTCTACCTAAATGTATCATGAGAATTTTTTTTAATTGTCCCATTTAAATGTATGTTGGAGGATTATTTCCATCATTCTGAGTAAATGCATGTTTGAACAACTATTATCATTCTACTTTTGTTGAAAAATTCTTCCATCATTCCATTTTATTCACTATAGAATGATTCCATCGTTCTATCATACCCAACCGCTGAACGATAACATCATTCCATATTTAAACTTGCTATTGAAATGATTATTATTGTTCCAAATTATAAGTTATCACATAATTATTGATAACATTTTGTTTTTAAATGGTATTAAGATGAATGATCATGTATATGTTAACTATGTTGTGGTCTATGCTAAAGGTCGAGGGATGTTATTAATCCCATCGATACAATTCGAGTTTCTCAATTCACAAATATGATGTGCATGTATATATATATTTGAATATATATATGCATACATAGTCATTTGATTGAATTGTTAATCATTGGTGTCGAATGATAAACTTCCATCAATCTCTTGATTTAAATGAATCAGAACATTCATAAAGATCAAAATGAATATCAAATAACTTTGTGTTTATGATTAAACATAGGTTAATTATGATGTTGATTTCAATTTGATTCTATATAAAAAAAACTTGTGATAATCTATTTGGAATTCAGAATCATACCAAAGTCTAGAGACAACTTGTTATTGATGTTCCTTATATTTTCATTGAAATCTTATTGTGCATTTGATGAAAGTTGACATCTTTCTGAACATGGAGATTTGTATGGATCTTTCTTTTTCAAAATAATGTATACACATACACAATTTCAACAGAAGGCCATATATGTATACATGCATAAATAATTTATTTATGCATTATACATACATACGATATACCTTCTTTAAAATTGATTTATTTTCTTTATCTGAAAATGTAGATTTCATTCCAAGTAGAAGGAATAAAGGAATTGTTGGTAAACTGTATGCTGATGCATGTGTTGGAAAAGCAAGGATAGACAACTGAGAGGGGGGGTGAATCAGTTGTTACCAAAATCAAACTTATTCAACATTAATCAACCTTAAATCTCAGATCTGATAATTAATAGTGCAAGCTTAAATCAATAACACATCAGAGACACATGAACACCAAGATTTTATATGTGGAAACCCTATTAGGGGAAAAACAACGATGGATGTTAGTCCACGAGATTATACCCTGTTACAAGTATAATGAATAATGAATAAGGAATGCACCTGCATTCAGGCACACTGCCTAGATCACACTGCTCAGAGGAAGGCTCATTGCCTTACATACAATAATCAAATTAAATCCATCTGATGAGGTTGAACTGAGAAATTAGCTTCTACAAAAGCCTGATTATAGTTCCGGTTAGGCACACAAAAACTTCTACACACTCTTACACACTCTGCTCAATCTCTTTCACACTTTGCTCTGCTCTTGAATGATTTGAACTTTATTCACACATGTACACCACTTGCACACACTGAGCATACCACAAAATGAGGAAAACAACCATTCTTATATATCCGCTACACGGATTTACATCAACTATTCAGTCGGCCACAAATAAAGAATAAATTACAACTATCGGCGTTAATACATGAATAAATCTTAATGCGCACCAACACAAGTCGGTCACAACATAGTGAGGACCCAAACAAACACCTTCGAACATGCCAAACAATAAAATATTAATCCTCATGGATCCACAACAAGCTACCACCATCATGTTAGCCAAGAACATGAAAACTCGAGCACACACTGGAAAAATCTCTGATCACGAACACTCTGATCATGCAAACTTACAACAAGGATAGAGCACGATCTAGACTCATCCATGAATGTCACAGGTACATGCACAACAACTGAAATACTAGAATTTCATCCTCTTCTTCCAAGAACACCTGCTACAATAATTGAATAACTGTAGACACATAGAACTTCATAACTTTCTCAAATCTTGATGCGTACCACTAAAACTTTCAAACAACATACTAGATAGACTTAACAACAATCCCGTTAGTCTGTGCCACCAGAAACTCAACATTCACAATTTTCCAAGATTTTTACCTTCTCAGCTTCACTGGCTTCTTGCAATATATTTATTACAATTTTCTCAATATCCTTGACATATGCAGCCTTAAGAATTACCAATGCTAATAGTGTTGACATCAATGACAACCACATATTAGAAATTCAACCACAACATCTAACAACATGTACTATGATATTCTTATCTTAATTGATGAAATGGAACATGTATTTCATTTAAATGACTGATTGTATTATTATCAAATCTAGTTTAGTTCCTTTCATACATTTGTTGAACCAAAATAGCTAAGATGAGACAAACGTAGACTATGTTGTAGATTGTTTGATTCTTTATCATGAAAAGATTGGCTAGCCAGGTTGAATGTTTTGAAAATTATGTAAATTGGATAAGATATATGCTATCTTATGTATGTGGGAGGCTTCCTTCTGGGATAGGTGCTGAAAATGGGTTAACAGATAGTATAGGTTTTTCTTTTCCAAAATCTACTATTTTTAGTTGTATACAACATATGTTTGGCCAAGCATTTGTAGTCCATTATGTTGAATGGTGTAATTTTTATGATGTACTCTTTTCCATTTCCTAACATAGATCATAGATGTTCTAAATGTAAATAGAAATGCATGTATTTGTTAGGCACATACCAAATTCCACCTTGCATATTGTATTCTCTTGCTAAATATTTCGTGCAGGGTCAAGTATTCTTGGAGTTAGGAAGAATTTCGGGGAAGTGTAGCTTCATGGTTGGGTGGAGAAGTTCCCGAACCATGTTCTTGTCCATTAGATGTAGTGAGCATTGAGGAGGAATCACATGGAATTGCATTTTTGATTATTTTACCTTGTACTATATGATGTAAACTTGAGTTGACTAAGTGGCAATGTTGGCCTAAGTCAAACTATGTAACTTGTAAAATTGACATTTGGAAATGAATATAAATTATTATTTTTGGACATATTATGCTATGATGGAAAATAAATGATTGATTATGTCTTTAATTTATTATTCATAATGCCATATTTTATTTATTCAATGTTTTTTAAGTATGACACATTACACATAGCAACTCACTCTAGCTATAAAATGCCAACGACTCTTGTGTTCTCAAGAAAGTTGGTTCCTATTGGTGTGAATAAAGTCTTGTACCTAATTAATTCCTTACTACTTGAGAATTAGGGGACTTCTTCACATGCTAAGTTTACTTAGGTCCTAGGAATATTTCTAGAAGACTTAGTTGTCATGTCTAGATTTTATTTTTTTCCTAGGTAGTTATGATAGGTAGTCTCATCGTAAGATTAAAACACCTTTCATAATATTATGGAATCTTATGTCTCACCTTGGCTATATAACCAAGGGGTTCTCATATATTGTATATTGAATTCTTGGATAATCAATTCCATTGCAATCTTGAGCATTGCATATTGATCTCTTTGTGCTTTCCATTTGGACTCTAGATCTTGGGTAGCTATCTCCATAGCCAACTCTAACATGGTATTAGAGTAGGTTGGGTGCATTTCATTAGCCATTTTTGAGATATATTGGCATATCTTTAAAAGTTGAGTATGCTCTTCTCTTGCATCATATGATGATCTAGAGAATAAAAAAACTTGGTAAAAATATTAGATTTTGGGGGGTCGAAGCTTTTTGGTGCAAATGTGAGCTCACCATTGAGTTCAGGGTGTTCGAGAAAGTCACTTTTTCCTTTTATTTCATCCAAATCAAACATATGAGGCTAGATATATAAGGGTTTGAAGTTGAAGAGTCGTTGCTAGATCCAAAAGGTAGTTGCAATTTTGGAGCATTTTGGGTCAAATCTGACCATTCCATTGCGTCTAGAAAGGCCCAAGAACCTTAAGGTCGACTGTCAAAATCATCAAAATCAGACACTTTCACCCGGAGCTTGAGAAAATAAAATTTCCCTCCTTCGTCGTTCACACATTCACTATAGGTCGCCATTATTGAGTCAGTATGGTTGCAAAAAAAAATCATAATTGGGTTTATTTTTTAATTTTTTTATTAAAAAAATTATTATAAGCGATTGCATTCTTTTAAAACAAAATTATTTAAAAAAATTAATATATTTTTAACTTGCATAGAGGCAAGTACTCCACAATACTGCAGAGGCCACATGGCTTGTAGGCTACGACCCCCACAACCTCACCAAATTGGCTGGTTAAATAAAAAAACCGATGATATTTATAAAAATCGATGGGTTAAAAAAGCATATTTTGGGTATTTGCAAAGATTCCATCCAATCGAAATATACCCACTAGAGATTCCCTCGCTTGTCAAGTCAAGAATAGGGATAACTTTAAGAAACCCCCCCCTCAACGAAGGTGTAAAATCCTGGCGAATCTTTCCTTTTATTTGAAAAAATTAGTAATTTTCCTTGGCGAATCTTATGCACATTATTAACAAAATTGTAAAATCCTAGCGAATCTTAATGAATAATTGGTTAAAGAATAATGACAGTGGCGGATCCTAGTGAATAATCACTAAAATGATTAATTATAATGGCAAATCTCTCTTGTAAAAATTTGCATAGTTGGTTGGTGCAGTTCCCCCATTTTAAAAATAAAATAAAATATTGAAGTAGGGGCCCAGGGGCGGCAACCACTGACGAGGTGAAGGGGGCAGAGCCCCCTTGTGGGGGTCGAGGGGGAAACGACCCCTCGTGGGGTCCAAGGACAATGGCCCCAACGTGCTCCTTTCACAATACAATACAATCGGGGTTGAGGGGCAGAGCCCCTCGCCACCAAGCATAAATTCACTATTGAAAATGCATTGGAGCACACATGGATGAAGTGTTTTTAAAAAATCTCACTTGAAAAGTAAGACTAAATGAAACTTAAATTTTTTACCATCGATTAGCTTTTAAATCGGACGGCTGCAAGTTCATTCCATGAACGAATATCGGCATGAGTGAACATCATCAGTTGGACACTTAGGGATGTCTCGCTGATACAATGATGATGAAGTATGTCATGAACTATGGGCAACAGTGAATAGTGGAGATCAAACAGAGCTTTGATTGGATGTCTTTCCGGGAGCTTGGCGCGAATATTGTAGATTCCCTTCATGATTCTCCAGAATTACACAAGTGGTGTACCTGTGCCTTGGTGGACCCCAGGTGGAGTATGGAAGCCTTATCGACATGAGTGAACATCATCGGTGGGACACTTAGGGATGTCCCACCAATACAACAATGATAAAGTATGCCATGAACTATTGGCAACAATAAATGGTGGAGATCAAATTTCGGGCCTCAACAACCTTTTAAAAAGGCACGTGCATATAAAGTCATGGAATTGACTTGCAACCATTCGATTAAAAAGCTAATCGATGGCAATAAATAAAAAACTTATTCAAGGCTAAAAAATCCCTAAAATGAAAAGGTAAATTATTATTAGTGGCGATATTTCCTAAAAATTAATTGTAGGAATATAAAATTAATGGTGAATATGATTAATATCTGTAATTACAGTATAAACTACTGGTGAATTAGTTCTAATGATGGATCATTTAAAAAATAATGCATTGGCGAATTAATCAAGACAATTTTTTTTTTTTTGTATAAACCTAGCAATTCAACATCCTTTCTAACTTGCATTATTTGCCATTTTCGGAGGTCTCGATTTCAGATATTCACCAATTGGCGAAGATTCGCCACTAAAGTTTTCCCTGGTCAAGAATATTTTGTGGAATATTCCAACTGAAGAATATTCTATTCCAAAAAAGTACATTCCCATATGATGGTTGGATGGATGTCAATTTTAAGCCTGCAACTTGTTGATTTCAATGCTACATCAACAACTTTTTGAAATTTTTTTCCTCTGTCATGGATGAAGCTTTTGAATTTGCAGTCCAACTTCAAGTGGCCATATCTCAATCATTCGACCTCCTTTTTGCAAGCAATTTTTTTTTTATGATTTGGGGTAGAATTTTGTGCTCTTCACAATGGCACAATCATATTTTGATTTTGGTGTCTAGATTTTTAGAAATTTTAGATTTTCACAGGTGTTGCTACATTGTTCTCGCTCCTACGGTAACATTTTTGGGTGCAATTTTTTTTGAAAGTGCATATTTTTTCGTGTAAATTTCAATGGTATAATCAGATTGATCTCATTTTATACCAAAAAATATACTTGATTATGTGGCCAAATTTATTATTTGCATGTATTAAGATCAAGACCACTTCATTATTTTTGGCAAGTGGCATTTGTAATCGCACTAATCATAAAGTACCAAGCTCATATATTTCTAGGGTGTTCTTTGATTGAGTAAATGTGGGGGGGGGGTGGTAATATTGTGTTTGATTCATTTTGGTTGATCATTTGAGGGGGTATCATGGGTTTTTCTATTCATCCTTTTGTGGTAATTATGAAAAAGGATAATTATGAGTTATGGAAAAAAGGTATACTGACACATCTGAGGTGGCTTAAGATTTTGCCATATCTTTATGGACTCATACTTGAACCAGACATGACTTGGAAGAAATTAGTTTGGGGTAATAATAATGATTACATTGTAGGATTAATTGGTACAACTATTGGTGTTGATATTCTTGTGGAGATCTCGAATATTGAGTGCCCACACACCCTTTGGACCAATATTTGGGAGATCTTTGGAGACCATCATATCTCCAAATTCCTAGATGATCCTATTGCAGATTGTTTAATTCCCCTTGATGATGCTGATAATATACCCTTTGATGATGATACATTAGAGGAGCGTATAATGAATGTCTTGAATGTCCAATTGACAAAGAGACTTCTCTTCTTTCTTCTCCTCCTTCTATTGAGATCACATCTACTATTGCAGTTGATGGTGCTTGTGTTGCTACAAATATGGATTCTTGTGATTCAATGCAACATGATATTCTTTGTCTTTTAGATATGGTTACTTGGGATGACTTCTTGACAAGTGTTTTAGACTTGTTTGTGGAGTCTCATATTTTAGATTTGGGAGACCTCATTGATTGATTTCATCTTATCTTTGATGAAGATGATCCTTCTTTAGTTGTTACGAGGGAATACTCTGATCCTCATTTTCATTTTCTACATGATCATTCTTCATAGTTTGACATGACTGTGGATACTTTTGGATAAAATTTGGAGGAGGCTTCTTTGTCTTTAGAGGAGATATCTTTGTTTTTAGATTATGTTCTCCATTCATCTCTACTATATTATGGATTTTCCTCTTCATAAGTGTGGCCTAGAACGTCTATTTGGAGTGTTTCAGCTTTCAACATTGACATGGAGACACTTGAGCATGCTTTAGAGACATCATACATCATATATCTTCCCTCATATTCCTTTCAAGATTGGGAAAGATCTTGCATACATTCTTGGTTTTGTTTTTTCCTATGGGGAGGAATGTTGTTCAGAGAGATTGCATCATCTTCAACATTCAATATCGAGCTTCTACTATTGTAGGAGACTCACCATTTAGGGGGGACTGCATGATCTCTCTTCTTCTTCTCTCTTATGTCGGGCGGGGGGGGGGGGTGTCTTTTTCCTCACATGGGTTTTCTCCTTCTCATGTATCA
>CM021103.1:557178934-557206602 GCA_007115665.2 Sequoiadendron giganteum
CTCTCTCCCTCCCTCCCTCCCACTCTCCCTCCCTCCCACTCTCCCTCTCTCCCTCTCCCTCTCCCACTCTCCCACTCTCCCTCTCTCCCTCGACCCTAAACCATATCTCTCTCCTTCTCTCCCCCTCTCTCTCTCTCCCTCTCCTACTCTCCCTTTCTCCCTCTCCTCTCACTCTCCCACTCTCCCTCCCACTATCCCTCTTCTTTTCTTACTCTCCCACTATCCCTTCACTCTCCCACTATCCCTCTCACTCTCCCACTCTCCTTTCTCCTCTCCTCCTCCTATCTCTTAGTTCCTCTCCACTTCCCTCTTTATCTCCCTCCTCTCCTCCTCCCTCTCCCTCTCCCACTCTCCCTCTCCCTTTGGTCTATGTGTGTACAAATTGATATCCAATTTGTGAAACCCATTGTGCAGAGGTGAAATCTTACCATTGCAGAACATGTTTTACAAATCAGATATCCGATTTGTGGGCCATAGAAAAACCCCATGTGTGTTGTTTTTGTGCATTCCAATAGACCTTGCATTCTGTTTGCAGCACTTTGTAGGCGATAAACGCACGGTTTCAGACATGAAGAGACAAAGATAAACTTTTTGGAGATTCTTGTACTCAAATTTGTCATACATAATGATTTTTTAGCATCTTTTATTTGGTATAATGGGGAGCAACAGTCGTCGGAAGCAAAAACGTAAGAGAAAGCTGACAAAAGAACAAATTGAAGGATATAGACAAAGAGATAGAGAAGGTCACAGAAAGAAAAGACAAGGTATGTTAAATATTGGTGAACCTAAGCCCTATGGTCTTTCAAGTGAAAAGGAAATTGAATATGTTCAAGGTGAAAATGTAGAACATGATATTGAAATTGGGAATGAAAATGTTCAAATTGATATTGAAAATTTTCAAGGTGAAAATGTTGGAATTGAAGATGTTGAACATGATATTGAAATTGGGAATGAAAATATTGAAATTGATAATGAAAATGTTGGAATTGAAGATGTTGAACATGATATTGAAATTGGGAATGAAATTGTTCAAATTGATATTGAAAATGTTCAAGGTGAAAATGTTGGAAATGAAGATGTTGAACATAATATTGAAGCAAGTGTAAATTATGTTTCACCAGATTACACGAGAAATGAAGAACCTTGTGTGGAAGAAAGAGGTATTCCAAATTCAAGACCTTCAAGGACCCCTAAATGGTTAGTTGAAATTGATGATAACATTATAAACAATTTTGAAGGCAAGAGGTCAACACGAACTATTCAGTTGTGGGCTAGAATACTTTTCAACCAATATTTTAGCGATAAGACATTGACCGAGCAATGCCAACTTTTTGTACAATTGCTAAAGATGCAAAAGATGAGACCTTTTCTAGCCAAATTGAAGATTTGTCTGAACAAGAGGACCGAAAAAAATTCTATTATTGTCAAAAATATTTTTAATGCTCTCAAGTCTATTGGAAAAAATAACAAGGAAAAAGATAAGAGAGCTGCTCGGAGAGTCATTACCACCGCCCTAGTAAGCCATCAATTGAAAAAGGCTTGCTTTATGAGACAAACTTGTATTGATTTTGACTTAAATCGTAAAACTTTGGATAGAGCACTTGCAAGAAGAGAAAGAATAGATGATCCTCTTCAAAATGATACATGGGATTTTTCCGGAAGGCTGACACGTGTTGATAAGAAGCTAACCGATAATGTAAAGCAGGTAATTCAACAATTTTGGCATGATAACTCTAGAGTATCACCCAATGCAAAGGATGTTTTAAAGTTAAGAATTGGCAGTCGAGATCGTACACCACATCCTAAACATTTCTTGGAATCAAGCCAAACAATGTTGTTCAACAAATTTAATAAAACACATCCAAATATGGAAATCTCGCAAAGAACTTTTGAAGGTTTGAAGCAATTTTATTGTGTGCCTCTTAAGATTCGTAATACTTGTTGTTGCAAATACCATGTGGAGTTTTCAATGTACCATGAACTATTATGCTATATCCATTCTACTTTGCATACTAATGAAATGTTGCAGGAGTGTGGTGCAATGCATCTTCCGAAATCATCAAGGGACTTGCTAGATCTATTTTTATGTTCTAGGGATGATGGTTCCTTTTTCTACAGAAATGATAGTTTAAATGCGAAGCGCTCACAATGTGGTGGCTTGTCAAAGTTTGTTCAATGTTTTCATGAGGGTTCGGAACATGAATTTGGAAATAATCTTGTTGAGAAAAAGAGATATGAGATAGTCAAATATACTTTGCAGAGTGGAGGTGAAGGTTCTAGATGCGAGTTGGTTACAAAAGAATGCAGTGTCGCTGATTTTATTTCAGATTTTAAGGACAATATTTTCTACAAATATGCAAGGCATAGTCATAGGTCTTAGTGGTTGAATCAATAATTCAGGATATGTAAGGACTCTTTTCCGATTGACACTATTATATCAGTGGTTGATTTTGCTGAAAACTACACATTACAACCACAAAACGAGGTACAATCTCAGTATTACAATTCCATTGAGATTGCTATTTTTGTCCATATAACATTTAGACATGCACCTGATAGTACAGAGGAGGATCGAAAGATAATCAGAGAGTATCATTTTTATATGAGTGATGATAGATCTCACTCGTCCGAGTATGTCCAACATTGTTTCGAGAATTTTTTTGAGTTCTTGCAGGAGCATGATATAGCACTGGGTTGACATCTCATTTGGTCAGATAACTGTATAGGTCAATTCAAGAATGCTCGTATGTTTTATTGGTTGAGTAGAATGCATGTAGAGAGGGGTGTACCTAATATTTGGAGTTTTTTTGAAGCTGGGCATGGGAAAGGGGAGCATGATGGAGCAGATGCATGTGTAAAAAGAGCTCTAGTTAAGGAGCAATTGAAGATTTTAGGATCAAAATTTAGTGATGCACGTTCTATTGTTGATTGGTGTAGTTCAACATTGTCATAGGGAGGGACACTTGATTCAATAGTGCATAGATTCTTTTGGTTGGTTGAGGAGGGTATAATGGGAGGTAGATTGGATTATCATACAATCAAAGATTCTTCAAAGATGCATTCGTTTTGAAGCTCAGATGCAAGCACATGGACCATTTGGACACGACAGTTGGCTTGTTTTTGTCAGAGTTGTATTCAGTGTGAGTGGGATCAATGCAAGTCAAGTGAGTGGGTGGATACATGGGCTCCACAGTATCTAACTCCTTTATCTCAAACTATATCCATGAAAAATTACACAATGGAAAGTTCACTTGATTACGACTGGATTTCAGATCTACTACATCCAGGACATGTTTTAACTTTTTGTTGCACCGCAGGGGAATGAAGAGAGATCAGAATATTGGTTGGCTTGATGTGTGCGGGTAAAGCACAAGCTAACACAATCGATGGAAGATGATGATGGGTTTGTGTATCCTACAGGTTTAGTTGTGGTTGTAGGAACTTGGTTGCAAACATACATGATTAGAAAGAATGGCAAACCTGCATTTGAAGACTATGAGAAACACAAAACCATTCTCATGTATTCACACCTTGTTATAGCAACAAATGTTAAGTCGTTGAAGCATCATGCCAAACCAAAGACAAAACAACTATGGACACTTAGTAATGCTGATCATGAAGCAATATTGGATACTCTTAAGCAAAGAGATGAACCTTCAGGCACACTTGAATAGCATATTCAAGAATGGAAAGTACAATGCTTAAGCCTCTTTTGTTGTGACAATATAGATATATCATTTGACAAATTTTTTGATATTCTTGGCATGATTGATCATGGACCTATTGCAACAATAGCCAACTCTGATCCTTTCAAAGAGGTATACGACATATTACTTACTATATATTGGTTATTCAAAGCATCTTTTATAGTTTGCATTACCAATTTATCATCATTCAGTATGTTTAGATTAATATGGATTTGTTAGTCTAAGCATATTTTTTGTTGTTATAATATAGATTTATCATTTGACAAATTTTGAGATATTTCTGGCATGATTGCTCATGGACCTGCTGCAACAATAGGCAACTCTGATCCTTTCAGAGAGGTATGTGACAAATTACAATAATATCAATTGGTTATTCTAAGCATATTTTCTATTGTATGTAGTTTAACTGCTACCTTGATGGTTTGTACAGGTGCTTGTCACTTGAAAATGGCAACATACTACTCTTGTGGAAGACTGTGCCTTGAATGCCTCAAATAGGCAAATTTTGTACAAAATGAATTTTGAAATGTGAAACAATGTAAAAAGGTCATAATTGTGTATAGGCATAATCTATATCCAATGATGTTTTTTGAAATACGGTTCAAATGTCTTCCATTGTACTTAATCAAGTTACAACCAGAGGTTTTCTTCCTGGTTCTTTCCTGTCGGTATGCTCGTTTGAACCAGGTTTTGTAATATCTCTTATCTATATATAATAAATTACAGTGGCTTGCCACTTTTTCGAAAAAGAAAAAAGAAAAAAGTTCATTGTGAATTTCATTTTCCATGTAATTGATTCAAGTTGATTGGGCAAGAGCTAGGACTTGCAGAATCTTGATCCAACCTTAAATATTTTTGCCCCTACATTTCATTGACATTAGCACTTTGGACTCTTAAGGGAAAACGCCGCTCCAATGCAGCTCAGAGTGATTCGGCATATTTGGTTGCAAGAGAGAACCATACCTAGCATAAACGTACCCATCCAGACATGTTGGAATAGTCCGTTGGGTCGTACGAGTTCGAGAATGAAAGTTGCACCACTTTGCAACTTTACATTGCTTGCATTTGGCAACTTTTCCCTCAACTAAATACTCATCACCATGGGAAAACACCTTCGAGATAGCAAAAACTGAGAGAGGTTATTGTATATGGTCTCAACACGATCCCATATCCTCAGACGAAGAGTTTGTAAGAATCATGGTTTCCAAGAAATAGTCCGTCAAAGTTTGTTGCCTTTTAGCACTTTGGACTCTTAAGGGAAAACGCCGCTCCGATGCAGCTCAAAGCGATTCGATGTATCTGGGTGCAAGAGAGAACCATACCTAGCGTAAATGTACCCATACGAACATGTTGGAATAGTTCATTGGGTCGTACGAGTTCGAGAATGAAAGTTGCACCACTTTGCAACTTTACACTGCTTGCATTTGGCAACTTTTCCCTCAACTGAAAACTCATCACCACGGGAAAACGCCTTTGAGATAGCGAAAATTGAGAGAGGTTATTGTAGATGGTCTCAACAGGATCCCATATCCTCAAACGAAGAGTTTGTAAGCATCACGGTTTCTGAGAAATAGTCCATCAAAGTTTTCTGCCTTTTAGCACTTTGGACTCTTAAGGGAAAACGCCGCTCCGATGTAGCTTAGAGCGATTCCACATATTTGGGTGCAAGAGAGAACCATACCTAGCATAAACGTACCCATCTGGATGTTTTGGAACAGTCCGTTGGGTCGTACAAGTTTGAGAATGAAAGTTGTACCACTTTGCAACTTTACACTGCTTGCATTTGGCACCTTTTCCCTCAACTGAAAACTCAACACCACGGGAAAATGCCTTCGAGATAGAAAAAACTGAGAGAGGTTATTGTAGATGGTCTCAACAAAATCCCATATCCTCCGATGAAGAGTCTTTAAGTATCATGGTTTCCGATAAATAGTCCGTCAAAGTTTGCTGTCTTTTAGCACTTTGGACTCTTAAGCGAAAACGTCGCTCCAATGCAGCTCAGAGCGATTCGATGTATTTGGGTGCAAAAGAGAACCATACCTATCATAAACGTACCCATCCGGATGTGTTGGAACAGTCCATTGGGTCGTACGAGTTCAAGATTTAGGGATGTCCTCTTCAGATCACTCTATTCTGAATAGGTTTGTGGAGCTACCAATGTTAAATCCAAGTTGACTGACTTTGAGCAAATCGTATCCCAGTAAACACGATAGAGGTCCCACTTCTCTTTGAATGCAAGAGCACCATCTGACCCTTTATCTCCATTCCTCTTGAAGCATCTTTTCTTTCCTCTTTTTCCTTCTTCGAGGATTGAGCAGAAAGAACATGAATGTCTTCATTTGTAGGGCTTCGTCCAATACCTCTCGCAACAAACCTTGACTCCCCTTGAATACAGTGAGCCCTCAACCGATCAAACTTGGGAAGTTTCGATCTCACATCGATTCCTTGAATGTAAGACTCCCAAGATGAAGGAAGACCATTAAGAGCAAACATGGTCAAATCTTTGTCATCAACAATATGACCATTTCTCTCGCTATCTTCAACTTAGAGATCAGATAATACAACTGAAAGCACTCAAAAAATGAAACACATAAGACAATAAACACAACAAGAAATTTGCTTACAACTCAGGCCCAACTCATGACTGAATTTGATAAAATGAATAATAGCACCTCTTATAGATGCAAATATACAATCGAATATGCTTCTCCTTGAAATCGGCCTACTGCTGCAAGATGAAGCGCTGCTGCTCAAGTGCAAAATTTTGCTTGGATTGCAAATTATGTTGAATAAACTTGATTGAGGAAATGAAAAAACATCACCTCGTATTTATACAAAATAAGGTGACTCTTCAAGGAGGTCGACCTCTCTTGAAAATAATAAATTACAAAATAATATCAAGGAAGGTCGGCCTCATCCATTTAAATAAAATGACTATAAATTAAATAAGCCATAGGCTATCATTTAATTTATTACAACTTAATGTGATCGCTATCATGTATGAAAAATGTGGTAGCATAGACAAGGCAGTGGACTATTTGAAAAAAAGCTTCAAAGAAATGTGGTCTCATAGAATTCAATGACAAATGAATGCAATTGACAACTACTCATAGTTTTTAGTTATGCAATGTGAAGTAATTGCATAATTGCTTAGGTTGACTTTGTAAGAACTATATTGTAATTGAAAATTTTTCATCTATGAACATCTAGTTGTTAGTTATGCAATGTGAATTAATGATTTGAGTTTGAAAGATGTGTAATGCAATGCAATCAGCGATATAAATATAAACTACATAATATAACCATTCAATTTTAAGCTATTGTACATTGATATTTAACCATTGCTCAAGATAAAATTTTCAAAAAGTTTAATCAAGCACATGAGGAACAAATTAAATTTTGATTGTCAACTTCTATATATCAAATTATCCAATAATCAAGTGTATGTCCATATACAAAAATGGCATCGACACCAACTCAAACAAAGTTTTACAAAATGTGGCATATGCCATCTCAATATGTATTCAAAATTTACATGCCAAAATGTCTATCTCATCCTAAAATATTGGTGGATCATCAAAATGGAGCCTCTTTGAAGCACTCGTTGGCTCTGAAGGTAGCTGCACAAGAAAAATTCAAACCACAATTGAGATTAGTTATACTATATAATTTAAAATCGAATAATTAACATCAAAATCAATATACATTGAATTTTAATTGAACTCTAAAATTGAAATCTTGATTACCTGAAATATATGTCTCTTCAAAGGGTCAAGAGTCCTAGAATATACCAAATCAACTTTTAAAATGCCAATCTATATATGTGAACAAAAACAAAAAATTGATCCAAGTTAGCATATGATTATTGGTATTAAGAACTTATTTACCAAACACAAAATAAAATAAGCACATGTACCTCTTTAGGTTGATCTATTTCTTTATCTCTTTGAGGTGTTTCAACACCTACTCTTTGAGGTATTCCAATAACTACTCCTTTAGGTGGTGTGTCCCTTGTCAACATATTTGTAAAACTCATAATTTCTTGTAAATAAAATTGACAAGTAAATATGAAACTACCAATCTATGTCGACATATGTATAATCAATATAAGATCTTAAAAATCTTAATTCAATCCAATTTGAGTTCAATTACCTTCCCCTTATCTAGATTTGCACCTCCATAGTCTGGACGAGGCTGCACCTCACTCACACTGGGCATTTCCTACAGGAGGAAAACAAGATAAACATATAAGTTATTATATAATTTCATTAATGACAATTCAAATGACAAACAAGTATATAATATAAAATGTAAACGAGTAAGTGCGAAAATATATACTGCGTGTGTGTCCAAGCCAAATGAAATGGCCCCAAGGGTGCTATCAGTCACTCGTGTGAGCTCCTCCTCAAACATCAACTGTTAAATAGAACATGTAAATAAATATTAGTACTTGATACTATCTCTTATTAATATTCATCTAAAAACAAATGCAAGTTATGAAATTACAACTTAAATCTTACTTGTGTCACTATTCCAACATCTCCCTCTCTAGTAGGAGAGGACTCTGTAGGGTGCGCTCCACTCCCCTGCGACTGATCTATAATGTCCACATCATGGAGGTCATAATCAAAAGTGTCCAACGGATGCTCAGCGGGCTGTACAAGAGGACCCAAGCATATTTGGCGGCACATAGTGCAAGTATGTGGCACACAAATATGTGGACTTGAGGAGGATGATGCAATAACACTCGAGCTTTCGCCAACATAACCAAAATGTGGCTGAGCTATTGTAGAAGCATGTGAAACCAAATGACCACTCAAAGAGTGAATAGCCTGAATAGTCTGTGTGGATGCATCCTGGATAATCTTTGGATGATATATTGGAGGTCGCAGAGGAAGGGGAGGAACGAGAATATTTGGGCGCGAGACTACTCTAACTACCCCTGGTCTATCTTGGGGCATACCTCCACCGACGCCCTAGAAGGGTTTAATTTCAAAGTAATTGACATGATGCCTTAACACAAACTCAGCATATAATTTTTTAATAAAGTAAAATGGTATGTCGGAATTATTGTTCGGTGGTTTATCAAAAACCATACACGAACGATCCCAAAAGTTAGCTACAATGTCCCTATGCATGCACCATTTTATGAAAAGTTTTGTTTTATCAACATTCACTGGCAAACCGGTGCGGGGGTCAATGAATAAAGAGGCTATTTGGGCTTTGGTTATTTGGAGATCTTTCACATCATCGTAAGACAATCCACATTGATAATATTCCCTCATGTCTTCTCGCCATGAATAAAAGGAATTATGTTGGGTGGAGAGGGTTTCTATATTTTTAATTATTTCCTTCAATGTGTTTGTCATATCTCTCAATCGAGGCATTGTCTGATAAATTTCACAAATGCCCCTCAATTGCCCCAATTTTTCACCAATTAAGTCTTCAATTGGTGGTTGCGGAGGTGGTGGAGCATTTGGCTGTGGAGGTGGTGGAGCATTTAGCATTTGTGGATTTACATTCGCAGCCATAATACCTGATTAAAGTTGAAAACTAATTAAACTAATTGAAATTACACAGTATAAATGAAATTATTGTAAAAAAACCCTAATTTTTAATAAAAATCCAAAAAAATCCATAATTTTCACAAAAATCAATAACAAACTCTTATTTTTGATAAAAATACATCAACAACACTAATTTTTAATCAAGATCCATTTCAAAACATTAACTTTTAATAGAAAATCAATGTAAACTCTAGTTTTTTAAAAAAATCAATAGAAAACCGTATTTTTGAATTTTTTTTTAATAAAACCTACTTAAACTTAAGAGAATCTATTGAAAAATCGATTACAAGATTGAAAAAACCAAATACATACCTTTTAAATCGGATATCGGATTTGGGTTTTTCCTTTTGCGCCCGCGTCAAATTGTGAGAAATGAAGTTAAAGAGTCGGCTGTTTTTTTATATACAGTTTCCAGAAATCGGATATCCGATTTGTGGAAACTAGCTTTGGTTTTTGGTTGGGGTAGAAGTACTGACACCCGAACCTAGAAAAGTCAACTCAGCCATTTCCGCGTTTTTGAGCCGATTCAAAATGTGATTTTTTTTTATTGCCACTTTTTGGCCCATCATGATCCTGCACATACCCTCAAGGAATATGAGGCACCATTGAAGGTTGTGAGATCAAGGGATTACAGGAGGTCATCCCAACAAAGAGTGCTTGTCATTAGCTATTAAAAGAGAAGGTGTAAGGAAAGGAGAACACTATGATGGTTAGGTGAATGGAGGGGAAGAAATTGTAGAGGAAGAAGAAGGTGTAGAACAAGAGGACCCCAAACCACTCACTTTGAACTTTTGATAATATTTGAATAAGATGTCAATACAAGGTCTTAAAGGTGAAGGACAAAAATAATTTAGAGAAAAGCCTCCACGAAACACAAGTGTCTTATATCTAGTATGTTGGATAGTATACCACACACCATCATATGAAAGCTTTAGTCACTTTGTGTATAACCAAAGAAAAAAAAATTCATTGAAGATAACCACAAGAGGCCCCACTTTACACAAAAACAATTGGATGTAGGAATGATAGAAAAGAGGGTATCAAAGAACTTGGATCCAACCTAGATCAATAGAGTGATATAACCTAGAGTAAGAAGAGAAAGGCCATCATGTGTCTATATGAAGACT
Source organism: Sequoiadendron giganteum (assembly GCA_007115665.2). Taxonomy (NCBI): domain Eukaryota; kingdom Viridiplantae; phylum Streptophyta; class Pinopsida; order Cupressales; family Cupressaceae; genus Sequoiadendron; species Sequoiadendron giganteum. Next base: position 557,189,336 of record CM021103.1, read on the forward strand.
TCAAAATTTTCATATTTTTCTTGATATAGTTAGTTAAAAGAGAATTTTATTTGTGATAATATTAACCCTATTGGTAGGGTCAACAAGAACCCCATTGATGGTTCTCTTGTCGAACTAAGAAAGTAAGTACAAGGGGCCATCTTCTATTCTAGCATGTATGTAAACAAAAGAAAAGGATATGATAGGATCAAGAATGTTACATGCCCATGATGACCATGGTTTAGCATCCACCATACCCATTATATATGCTAAGGAAGGATGCCTAACAATAAGAGTAGTGGAATGAAAGATAATAAAATTTGCAGAATATTTAGGAAAGGTACCTATATAGATTTGTAAGTTTTGGTTGGGATTTACAAGACTTGTTTGACTTATCAAGACCATCTAGGATATGGATGGTACCTATATTTATGTGGTATTGGATTAAGTTTATAAGACGCATACACCATTTGGTATCATGTCCTAGAACTCAATGGAGCTAACAAAAAACTTTTGGATTGTATGAATCGGGGAGAGGTTGATTAGTTGGAAGGGGTCAAATCGGTGGTAGCTGAATTAAATTATTTTTTAGGAGTTTTTGCATTATGTTGTGGAGAGTCAGACAATTTTGTAAACTATATATCTTTGAGGCACCACAAAATGAACATTAGATGTTTGAGAATTGTTTACCATGTTATAATTGTTTTGATAATATCTTTTGTTTTTGATATTTGAGGGTTTGAAGAGGAACCACCAGGTGTATTAGAGAGAATCAATGAGGTAGAGCAACCATACTAACTCATTGGCTGTTGATAATCACACAAGGTGATTCAAAGATGTGCAAAAAAATGTATTTCATTAAGATAATTTTGTCTTGCAATGAAGGTTGTAGATTATCAATGAATACACATTGTACATTAAAACATGATAACATATAAGGAATATATGAGAAGAGAGATTGGCATCTAAAGGTAAAATAAGTTTTTCATTTTTTGCTTTCTCATATTGGACAAGGTCAATTGACATGAGCTATGGTTCAATATTTTGCTGAAAATCTTGTGAGGAATAATTTATTGGTTGTTCAAAAGTGTTTATTGAATTATCAGGAAGGGAGAAAACCTAGTCCAACAAAATATCTTTTAATGACCATGAGATTTTTTTTTTCTAACACATCCTAAAAAATAAAATCATTACATAAGGTAGTGAAAGCAGAGACGTGTGTTTGAGGGTCTCCTTTATCATTATACTTCTCAAATCATGGCACCTCGAACCCCATGGGCAAGGGATTAGAAATAATTTGGAGTGATACATGGATACATCTATAGTATGGGGGAATGAGGGGTTGAACGGAAGTGGTATCTATGGAAGTGATTTGGCTTTGCAATTGACCAATATTTTGCATGATTTGATTAATTACAAGATATAAAATGTGCATGAAAGTGATGGATTCTTGGGAAGCAAAGGATGTGAGAGAACAAGACCCAAGGGGTAGAGATGTGGAGATATTTTGAGGAAGGACATCTCAATCATTGATGCACTCATGAAACAAGTCAATGACATTAACACTCTAGATGAAAATGATGCAGATGTAAATAAATTTAAAGTCTATTTTGTAATCGCATTAAATAGTCCTATTAGCCACATGAATGAAGAATTACTAAGTGATATGATGAAAAAAATATCGATTAAAGACTTCAATGAGACGACCAAGAACAAAAATGCACAGGTAAGGACTATAACATTTAAATCTATACTAAGTATAGATTTAACTCGAGTATATCACAAGACTTAGGCAAAGATGAAATAAAAAGTTTTGGTAAATTTCTTCCTTTTTGTGGCAATATCCCAATCAATAACGCTTAGTGAGCATTTTGCATTCGATTGGCTCAGTATGTTCCAGGTGAAATTTTGGGAATATAAATTTGGGAGGATGGTAATAGAAGATATCCCAAATGAAGCATGAATCTGGATACCAATGTGTTAGCAAAATTTTGTCATTACAGGAATTGCGGGGATTTTTCATTCAACTTTTTGCCAGACAGTTTTGGAAGGAGATGTTATAAAATCTAAGGGTTTGATTGGTTTGAGGTGGTGAAGCCTATTGAAGGATTGCTATCCAAACCTAGTTAACATGAACAACTTCTATTAGAGTTTGTCGTGAAAGAGTTCAGATGATGACTTCCAGTTTCCCGATATTTTCGCACTAGCTATCAGAATGATGGCATCATCCACGTGCCATTTGATTCTTGTGCTACTAGATTTGTTTCTATGTAATTTTGACCGTTGATCATTGTAATGGATTCTAGGCATTCTTGTTCTATAAAAGGGCCCAAATCATTCTTAGTTGTAGATTAGAAATTGTTGATATTTTTCGAATTTAAGTTGAAGAATTGTCAACTTCAAGTTTTATTTATGATTTTTTTTCGAATTTGATGAGATTAATTGTATATTCATGTATAGAATATTGAATTGGAGGGTCATTCTTAATTGTAAATTATTTATGATAGTAAATTTGTCATTTATTTTGGAATATCAAATTGTTGTGCATGTATTTTGGTGCATTTGGTCTATTTCTTGATCTGATAAATTTTCCTTTGGAGCTTTGCATCGTCTCTATGTAGTTGCGATCATTTTTGGTGAAGTATAGATTGATTTGGTCTCCTTTCATTATTATGAGTGAGTATTATTGTATAATCATTAAAACTTAGTTTTCTTAGATCCTCTACTCTTCTTCCTTTATCTTTTCTATTTTCTTTAATAAAAAATATTGGAGAAGTAGAATTTAATGAGAAAATCTGTGATAAGTCACACAAATGATGTCAAATATTTTTGAAATTGAATTTTTATGAAAATTTCTAGATAGTTTTAGAATAATTGATCAAAGTTGGATTATTCTTTGAAATAACTATTGATTTTGTGAGAATTTGCTAGCTTAGGCAAAAGTAATCAATAATTGTTAATTTGTAAACTTTGTGAGAGAAGAATACATCATAAGTCCTTTATAATGAATAATAAAATACAACGAACTCTGAGTTAACCTAGTATGTCAAGATCTGCCTGTCAAAAACTTGGGATTACAAACTTCAATTGAATTTGAAATCTTTTAAGAGAGATAGATTCTGTTGTAAGAATTTTACCCGTGTTTGTATGTGACTAATAACTGCATCAACAGATAATCAGTTCAATTTTGAATAGACTTAAAATTGTTGATTCATCCTAATATAAGTGATAGAAAATACTTAAAAAAACTCAATTTCTTTCTTACAAATAATTAGTATGTTGTAATCATTGGATCAATTGTTTGCATGTGGAAGCCGTTTACACTATAAACAACTGGTGTGTGTTGTATTGAATGTGTTCACTGTCATAGAGCTTTAAACAGTTGGATTGGAATAATACTTGCTTACCCACGCCTTTTCTTTGTATATAAGAGCATATTTGGCTAAACAGCTGGTGTGATGTATTGAAAGTGTTCACTGGCATAGAGCTTTCAACAGTTGGATAAGAATAATATGTGTTTACCCACGCCTTTTATTTTCTGTTTGGGTGTTAAAAGACTATTATTTACTACATGGTGTGCTGCAATATTCTTCTAATTTCTATTGTGATTGAATCTTTACCAATAGTGCGTTTCAACAAACAGATCAGAGAACAGAGAGCTGTCTGCGTCAGTTCTTGCAGTAACAGAGGCTGTCTGCATCAATTCAATGTATTTCTTGAGATTAAATCTTGAGCATTAATATTTTACTCTTAAAACGACTTTTGCGGCCAAAACTAAATGTATTTCTTGAGATTAAATCTTGAGCATTAACAGCAGTCTAATCACTATAGTGCAAGTTCAAGTCAGTATACAACTCCATTGAATGTTTTGAATGGCTCTCGGTCCCTCGGGTCGATTCTCACAATGTGACTGGTAGTTGCAGGGAATTATATATGAATAAATTTGGCAACATCAAAATCAATAGCTGTAATATTTCACCCGATTCCTCAACTACAACACAAGTTGTAATTTGAAATGATAGATTAGACATGGCTTGCTCCTCAAAATGCAAAAATGAAATGGAAAGAGATTTGCACACTAGTAGAGCTAAACCCATGAAATGGAAAGAGATGTGTAAATTGTAAAGCTAAAACAATGGGCATTTGATCTAGGAAGTTAACACAGTTGATTTCACAACCATTGCAATTTATATTTATAAATTATAGAAACATCATATCTATCGTTAATTAGTATAAATTATAAAAACATCATATCTATCTTTTCTATTTACTAAAAATGTTGGGCAAACAAATGGGATTTTTTAATTTTTCGAATGAAATTTCCTGCAAGCAATTCTTCTAGATGTTCATCCATTTTCTTAACCTTTGAAGGAATTAATAGATATTTTCGTTCATCGGGAATAATAGACATGAATTTTGGCCTAATCAGTATTTCACATTCTTCCTATTCATTTGAACAAAATTCTAAAGTATTCATACTGCAATAATTTATTTCAAAATTTTCTTTATCTTACAAAAGGAATCTGTAGTATCTCTTAACTTTTTATGATTCTCTTATGTTTCTTTGGCTCATTCTTTGGATGAAAAGCCTTTCTTATCTTCTAATATGTATGTCACCAACTTAAGAATAGGGATTTTCACCTATTCTTCACTATTTTTTAGAGACATATGTGTTTATGATAATATAAGCAACATTTACAAGGCGTTTCCATACAAAAAGGCCCTAGAGGTAGAGAGTTGAAAAAAAAAAGAAAACCAAGGTCATATGTCATAAGCATACGAGTGATAGAACAAACAACAAAATTATAACATAGTAAAAATCAAAACTAAAACTAACAAGGACACACTAGGGAAGATTTTCCCATTCCTCCATTAGGAACTTGAAGGCATATTGTTTCTATTGACTCGAGTTAGGGTCCATTGTTTTGTCATTCTTCTTTATCTCATCTTGTAACATAAAGGTGAGAGTGACAATTGAATGGTGTATGAGCTTGAGTGTGAAACAAGAAAGACAATTGAGTTTCCTTTCCAAAGTTTCAACCCTAGTCATAAGAACCATACACTACTAAGCAGTCTTCTTGTAACTAGGACAACTTTCCTCCTTGTGTTATTTTTTTGGGGTGGAATCCTCTTGTTCATTCAACATAGCATTGAATTCTAGAAATATGATAGGACCTTCAACATACTCCTTCGCTTCCTCTACATTATCCTCATCGTTGCTTTCCTCACCCCTCCTATCTTGCTTAGAATCATTGGAGATCTCATCAATTGTAATCTTAGGGGATTTTTTATCGACCACCCTATGTGATCTCTATACAATCTAGGGTTTTTGACATTAGTGGTAGGATCATTATCTCTTGTATTATCATCTTTGTTCATGATATCATTATTTACATTAGTCTCCTCCTTATCAAAGGTAGCTTCTTCCATATATAGAAGTTGACAAAGGTTTTCTTATTCTTTTTGCTGGGGGTCTCAATCACAATAACATTAGGATGTTTTCCAGGCTTTTGGGATGTGTGTTTTTGAGTTCGCACTTCCCTACAACCACAAATTTTTGGCTTAGGGTTTTAAGGGTTCTAGCCTTTTTAGGTTTTTGGTTTGGGGTTTAAGATTGGGACTGGGGGTAGCTTGTTTAGCATGGGGAGTCAAATTTCTTTTAGGAGGTTTGATAGTATCCTCATTGTGAGGGTTCCGTGGGCTTTTAGGGGGAGGAGGGACAATTGATGGTTCATCCACAAGGATAAACTTAATTAGCTTGGGGGGACAAAGAACAAGGTGGGAGTAGTATAACCTAAGGATGAGCCCTTGGTGGAGTGAAACATGGGTCTTGTCCAAGTTCTTGGTAAACATCTCAATGGCCTCTTTAACATAAGTTTCAAGAGAATACAAAAGCTAAAATGGAAAACTTATCTATATATGATTTTAAAAATGATTTAGCAGTGACATGTGATAGAAGTAGTAGAATTTATTACTTCCCTCAAGCATAACAAATTTAACTAACACAATGCATACCTGGTCCTACAGAGGGGGGTTTACTGCAATTATAACCTGCATGCAATTTAACATGTTTTTCATCTTTTTAAAAAAATTGGTTCACGTTTTCCATGTCTTGCACTTTCATGTGTTTCTTTAGCTTCTATCTATTGCATGAAATGCCAGTGGCTTGTGCAATGACCTCTTTGTTGAATTCAAAATAAATCCCACAAACCTTGACCTGATTTCTATTCCATCCACTGGAGAACTGAATTGAAAGATTATCATCATGTCTGATTAAGCACTCCATCAGTGGTACAAGCCCCCCTCCATGTAGATATTCCATATTAGAGCATCCTTACATAACTCTTTACAAGATCCTAGATCCATTCTAACCTATTTTCCACCCATCTTCTAGTGCAAGTAAAGTTGGCAACCCCAAATACATCTACTTCTATGATGATTTATATGATAAAGGTAGATAGATATTTTATAGACGAGGGGGGATTTTCTTAATGATATTCAGTTGAACCAAGCCATTCAAAGAGATGAGAATTAGATGGAAAGTTATGTCCAATATTTTTAAAATCCACAAACATATTTTATTTATTTAGATTTTCATCAAACTGGTATCATTATTAAGTTGGATTACTCACACCTACATGCTAGTAGTCCTTTTCATACGATTGAAGTTTTAGTACAAAACATATTTGGATTAATGAGGGCCAACTTGGGAGGCGAGATATTAATCATGATCCAACAATATAATTTTGAATTACAAATCATAATTATCAACCTCGTGAATTAGGCTTCCCTTTTTTTCTCCTGACATTTTAATCTCATTATCAACCTTATATTCAAATTAATAATAGAAACCCATATGACATCGAGCATAAGATCAATTTGTATTGCTTTTGGTTTTGATTGTGTCAAAATTTTAAGCATAAAAAACATTTCGGATCACACTCTATGATCCATCATCAGGATGAAAGAGAGCAAGAGGAGAAAATTGAATAATTACAAACTTAGACTAGATAAAAAGGAGAGAGGGAGAAGGGGAGGGTGCACATAGATCAAGGGTCAAAATAAAATAAAGAAAAGACTCCCAAAAATAGTCAAAAAGAAACAAAGGAGAATAAAAACTTTAAGAACATATTGAATTGAACCAATGCTTAAAAAGACCACAAAAATGAAAAAAACTAAGAGAAACTCAATAAACAAGAGAAAAAGATCAAAATAGAAATAAATAAAGAACCCAACAAATGAGTCTAACTAAAATGAAAAGGCCCAAGCTAAAACAATAGAAGAAAGAATAATGATTAATCAAGATTCAAATAACTTATAAAGATAGCAACACAAGACTAGATACAAATACACACAAAAGAAAGATAATAAGACCGAGCCAAAGAAATGAATAGAAATAGAAAAATGGAGAAAACCAAATGAAAAAGCAAAAAAAGATAAATAAAAACTAACGCTACAAAGAAAAATCACAAGAAATAAATAAGGAATAAATAAAGAAAAACAACAAGAATTATAAAAACCAAAAAAGAAATAAAGAAGATAAAAACAATGAGAATAAATAAATAAAGAAACATATATATAAGCAGAAGCAATACAAATTTATGATATGGATTGTGGAAAATTGATATCTTTAATAAGATCAATTGTCCACAAGATCCACACGATCATTCCCTCATCTAAAATCCAAATCCACAACAACCCACCCAACATGTTAGGGAGGGGAATTTTAACAAGGGTAAATAAGAGAATAATGGCAACCCTTAAGATCTTAGTTTGAGCTCTCCATAATTTGAATGCTGGTATATTGTTCTTCAAGGATTAAACCATAAACCTTCATTGGTAGACATGAACTGTCCTTCCAACATCTAGTTTAATACAAAGTAATCCCCATTTTTTCCATACCATTGACAACCTAATTACCTTCTCTATAAATATTAGAAGTATTGAGGCTCTCAAATCCCATTAAGAGGTTTTGAATATCAAATATAATATCCAAAATGGTCCATCTTGTCATACCTTTACCTTTAACAATATCTATAATTGTTTTAGATTCACCTTCCACCTATAGTAATTTTATCCATATAGACAAGGTGATCTTTATTCCTCCTAACATAGCCATAGAATCAACCACAATAGAAGATTGTTCCCCTAGGTCCCTCATAAATCCAACAATAAAATTTCACTTAGAATTCTTGATAATACCACCCATACTAGATAAGTTCGGGTTTCCTTTGGCAACCCCATCAAAGTTTAGTTTTGACCAGCCCAATGGTGGTGGTTTCCATTTAGTTCCTTATGTTTCCAAAATTTTAGAATTATCAAAGGAGTTTGGGCCCAATTCTAAGCCCCATCTATAAGCAATATAGGAATCAACTTCATTAGGGGGTCTACCTAGGATTTTCCAATTTTACAAAGAGACATTCTCAATTAACAACCCGGAATAAGAACCAAAGACCTCCTTGACACTTTTTTTTTCATTGTAGAGTATCTTGTTGTTCCTTTCCTTTGAGATGCTCCAACATATGTTGGGGGGAACCTATCTCCAAAGCTCCATAACTAGGGGTGAGTGAAGGGGAAAATCCAATTTTCCACTAGACTTTTGATACGCATTCATAGACCAACATTATCCCAATTTCTCTAGGGCATAACTCCAAACCTCATCAGAGAAGGGGTGGTGTAACAATAAATGGGGCACATTTTTCTCATTCATTTTATATAAGGAACATCTATTAGGAATTTGGAATCCTCTCTTTCTTAAGTTATCCTAGGTTAGGATTCTGTTGTGAGCAATGGTCTACCAAAAGAAGTTGATCTTGGGTATTAGGTATCGATTCCATATATAGTTCCATAGCCCACCGTAGTGTTTATGCTCTGAGAAAAAATATAAGTCAACTTGGTAGTAAGATTTCCTTTACTCTCTTTAGCCCAAAATAATCTATCCTCATTCTAAAACATAGGGATGTTTGTTAGGGAAAGGGATTTTTGGTGTGTTTTACATTTTTATCTTAACTCTTGATCATTGTAACAACATCTCTCTAAGTCCATCCATTTCTAGGAACCTAGGAGACCATTGAGGTATTCAACCACACTCCTTCCAAAGAAGTTTACAATAGGTCCCTGAAGGTCCTTGAACACCATTTGATTTAGTGGTTGACTCATGATCCAAGAGTCTTCCCAAAAATCAATCTTGTATCCATTCCCTAGTTTCCATATTATGCCTCCCTTTAGTATTTGTTTTAATTTAAGAACAATATTATAGATTAGAGACCCATGGGGTGTTCAATAATGGAAATTATTTTGATAAAAGGGATGTTACTTAAGTATTTAGCTTTCATGATAGTGCACCAATCCTTTTGATTTTGAAAAAGGTCCCAACATATCTTAGCTAGAAGAGATTTATTGTTAGATTTTATTTTCATAATGCCAAGGCCATCATTAGCTTTAGGAAGGTGGACTGTATCCTAGTTTATGAAATCCATCTTTTTCTTTTCCTCTATACCAAACTAGAGGAAATTATTTTGGATTGTTTCTAATTTTTTAGTGATGTATCTAGGAATTTTGAATAAAGAAAATAATTATACATGTATACCTTGAAGAGAAACTACAATAAGATGTAGTTTTCCCACATGGATTATGATTGTACCTTTCCATCCAACAATTTTTTTTGCAACCTTTCCAATAAAAAGTTGTAGAAATAATGGGTAACCTCTATAAGCATTAAAGATAGTCATAGATAGAAAACAGGAAGAGGGTTGCTACAACATCCTAGAATAGCAATCACCGTGTCCTATAAAACTTAACTGGTATTAAAAATATAATTTAATTTTATTGTAATATATGCATTGGCCAAATATGGTGGCATAATTATTGAGTCATATCTTCCATTTATTAGCTTCAACAATCGAGGCTTTCTTCAATAAAATAGTATGATCCACAAATTTTTGGATTGCGGAGGGGTCCAGAGAGGTTGCTAGATTGAACCCTTGATGGCACCTTCTTGAAGGAGTTTAAAAATATTTCAGCTCAAAATGTCCACAACCATTATAAAGAGATATGGGGATAGGGTTCACCTTGTCAAATCCCTTTGCTAGATATGAAGAAGCCATGGGCCACACCATTAACAAGGATCTAGAGTATTTGATTGTAGATATAAATTCTTTGATGAGGTTTATAATTGTCATATTGAAGCCAAACTTTTCTAGGAAGTTAAGGAGAAAATCCCATGACACCTTGTCATAAGCTTTTGATATATCAAGCTTAAAGACCGTATCAATGGTATCACTTCTATCCACTGAATGTAAAATTTCATGAGTGGTGATAGAAAAATTTAAGACTTGATGACTTAAAATGAAGTTTTTGACAAGGGCTAATCATTTTCTCCAAGAGGGGTTTCAACCTATTGACCAACAGTTTGGAGAAGATCTTATAAAGTTTATTGCATAAGCTTATGGGTCTAAAGTCCGCCACGGTTACAAGATCAGGTATTTTAGGAATGAGAGAAAAGAAGGTGCTGTTTAAATACTTTAGTAGCTTACCAAATTTAAAGAAATCTTTAGCAGCTAGGAAGACAACTTCCCCAAAATGTCCCAAAATTCTTGGAAGAAGCCAAGGAGAAACCATTTGGACCAGGAGCTTTAAAATATCCCATACTAAAAGTTGAAATCCTAACTTCTTCATGAGTGACATACCTTAGGCTGATAGTGTTAATTTTTAATTATAGTAACCGAGCTGTTGTCTAACAATTGTTCTTCCAACTCTATAGTGTGGCTGGTAATAGATTCCATAAATGAGTGTTGAAAATAATCCAAAGAAATCCTCCCAGTTTGTTCCTTCATAGTACTTTGAATCCCATTGCCATTAATGAGGTTGGAGATCAAATTACTTTTGCTATGTTTTATGGTAGAGATGTGGAAGAACTTGTAGAGTTACAATCACCTTCTTTTATCCATTGGTTTCTCGATTTTTGTTTCCAAAATATTTCTTCTTTCTTTAAAGTACTTTGGTCCAGTCAAGGTGGATCTCCTTCTAAACTTGGAATTTTGCCTCAATCACATCACCATCAACCATTTTGGCCTAAATATCCTTGAGCTTAGCAACAATATCACACTTTTGATGGAAAACATTCCCAAAGACCCAGTGTTCTACCCTTTCACCTTATTTCTAGTATTTTTAGTTTTTAGAACAGATGAAAAATTGTAGATCCCTATACAAGAATGTTCCAAAAATTGGATATTCTATCTTTGAAATCAAGATGGATGGTCCATATAAACTCATATTTGAAGGGGAAAGGCTCATGATTGGTATTGTCCCCCCAAATCAAGGGGACAGGGTTATGGTCAGACACTGTCCCTAGTAGAGATAAGAGGTTGAGATTATGAAGAGTGACCCAGTTAGGGGTCTGGGTTATAAATCTATCTTGTCTAATCTAGATAAGGTTTTCACAAAATCTACTATTTTTCCATGTGAAAATCTAGCCATGAAGGTCTATTTTTAAAATTCCAATTACATTCAATAACTCAACCAAATTTTCCATATTGTCGGTGTAGTCAATCAAACCTCCAAGTTTCTCTAAGGGGTAGAGAGGGGAGTTCAAGAAGTGAGTAGAATGGAGTGGTGTTACAAGAATCAACTAGAATGAGAAGAGGGAAGAAAATGGTCAAATTGGGTGCCAATGAGTCATTTTAGGGTGTTCTTGTGATTGCAGAGGTGTTACACTTTGCGAGAAGGTGACATTGTAATTTCCCAATGACCCAAGAATCAAGAATCTTGTCAAGATTTTCACATGGCATGTGAACATCTTCACAGTGTGGAAGCATCCCAAAAAAATTCCCCTACTAATAGAAAATGAAAAGGTAGGGACGAAAATGAAGGCTAAGAGGGCGGGTTTTTGCATTATCGACTTATCAAGCTAAAGTAAAGGGTGATGTTATGTGAAATTGCATGTGGGTGTAATTTTATGCGATAAAAATATGTATCTAAGCATGTTCAAGCTAAATTAGCAAGAGATTGAAGAGAATATACCAAAGACAAAGAAGAATCAGACCTTCGATTTGGTATACCTGACGTGAAAGGGACTTCATCAGAATGTGAAGAGGACATGAGTCTTTGATCTTGTAAAGCCAACTACAATCTCACCACAAAAATGTTAGGTTAAGACAAACATGTTAGGTAAAAAATAAAAAAATGTTAGACATGATAAATTTTTTATAGACAAGACAAGACATTCTGATCAAATAAAGATGATGTTGAAAGGTATGGATAGCATGGATAGAGACCATACAACATGCATATAGGTCTATGGATGTTGCAAACTATGTTATAATATGGTCATAGAAAATACAAGATAGGTCTATTCAGGTTACCCCCAAGCTAGACGATGAGACATAAGATGTAGACATGAGACATCAAGGAATCCTATTGAAACTTTTCATTTTTTAAGAAATTAATCATATATGATGGCCCCCCTTAGAATGATGTATGTTATGCAAAGGAGCACATGTCATTCTAAGGAGAAGAGAAAGACAAGAGATGATTTGGCATGAGATACATAGCGAGATGCATTTGTGGAATGTTGTAACGTGAGTGACAACACATAGAAACCACAACATCATGAAGCAAAAAAGTAGAGACAAAGAAATCAAGAGCACAGGGGGATCTGAATATTTGAGGTAATAAATGATCATAAATATAGATAGATAAGTATGGTATAGTATAGATATTAATTGCCATCATCCCCCAAATGTATCCAAATGGGAAGAAGAGCACTTGAAGGAAAGTAAAAATAAGGTCAACATTGAAGAAGCCTAAATGCCCCCACACTTTGCATCATCCCTAAAGTGAAAATTAAGATTTTACAACATAGAAGAATGATGATACAACTAGAAGAAGTTTACTAAAAAATTTCTCTCATCCATCCAAGCACCTACAAGGGTAGCGAGGGTCTTCTTGATGAGAGCACAAACATATATAGACAAGTACGCGGGAAGACAAACAAGCACACAAAACTAATCTAAATATGTAGAAGAGGGTGCCACTCTAATCCAAATCCACTAGTAGTTCATCCTCCTTCCAATCTAGGTCATTATATGGGGAGGGAGGATGAGCCTATAGAGTAGGGATAGGGCAGTACTTTCCAACTCACCTGCAACAAGGGCTAGGGAAGAAGGCCCCTTGAGGTCTTCATCACCGTGCTCTTGTGAGACTAAAGTTGAATCGACCTCACAAAGATCAAGGACAAAGTCAGGATGTCCTCCAACTAATTGAACACACTTTTGAGGAGTGGCATGTGGTATCTGCATAAGAGGAGGACAAGACACTCAAGATTCAATGCCATCCTTGAGAAGAGGAGTAGTGAAAAAATCTAGGGATGCAGGGGCTGCCTCTGTCACAAGGATGGCGCAAGCCAGAGCAAAACAAGACTTAAGAGGTGGAGACAACTTTTTTTGACCATCCCTTGAAGTGAGGTCTCTATTCAAATTGTGCTTCAACGGAGGAGATGTAATCCTAATAGCTGAAGTAGAAGAGGGAGAAGGAGACCAAGCCATAGAGGGCACCACCTTTGTGAAAGGCATTTCTATAGGCTACAAAAAGGTGGAATATTAGAAAGAGAAGTAAGAAGGGGCGACTACATAGAGGGAGTGATGAACACCTGCAAAATTTTGGTGTGGGGTTCATTAGGATCCACCGATGAAGCCGAAAGAAGGATTGAGGTGATGGGAATTGAAGTAGAATATGAGATAAAAGCAAGAGCAACCAAAATAGAAGGAGCAAAAGTAGAAACAATAGGCTCCTCCCCTGTCTTGTACAAGGTAGTGTGCTCCTTAGACAAAGCATTTTTCGGTGCTTATACTCGCACACAAGCTGATTGTGTCAGCTTTGGGCACTAAAAGACATGCTTAAGAAGAGGATGGGGGCTCCTACTCTACCACATGAGCATCCTCCACAACCATCTCTTGTAGGAGGGAAGACTCTTGAGGAAGATCAAAAGGAGGCACATGAGAAAAAACAAAGACAAACATCTCAATGACAAGCCTTTTTCCTTTCATTGCCCTAGGATTAGCTGGACGAATATGTAGAGGTCAAGACACATGAATAAACCCATGGGAATGCTTCCCCTTTCCATACAAGGTGGGTCAGGGCTCTGTGGGTAAAACTGGAAGTTGGAAAACTTGAGGCTTTTCCTTCCACAACATGGGCACTTTTCCTTTTCCTTTTCCTTTTCCTTTTCCTTTTCTAAGAACAGTAGGAGGAATAGAAGATGCCACCAAAGGTTGGGAAGAGGAAGAAAAAGGTGAAAAAGAAGTAGTGATAGAAGAATAAGAGGAGGAAGGAGAAGGCCCTAGTGCAATCTTGAGCAAGATTTTTCTTCTCATTTGGAGGGGCAAAAGATGAAGCGTGTTGTTATGCACGTAGGTAAGTCTTCAAAGAAACAACATGAGGAGACGAAGGAAAACCACCCTTCAACATTGATCCCCTAATCTTGTATTTGAACTAATCTCTATAGAAAAGATCTCCCTTGGGAGGTAGGGGTCCGACTGGGGCGAGACAAAAGTGGTCAAGGGAGAAGCCCCCACACAATACCAGTGGCTTATATCTAGTATCTTGGACAATATGCACGGTTTCCTCATGGGGAAAATTTAGACATTTATGGACTACCAAACTGACTACATTTATGGAGGCTAGCCATAAAATACCTAGCCTTTCTTTAAACAAGTCAAACTCAGGAATTAGGATAAATGGGACTTCCAAAGCCTTACCTGTCTTACTAGGACCGACAAAGAAATTGAACCAATAGGTGCAATAGAAAACCTATCGTGCATGAAAAGGGTATCCTATGACTCATTGTACTTCTCCTTATGCAAATTATTTATAAAAAGGGTCTCCTCCATAATGACATTCAAGTGGCTCGAAGGATCAACCATGATGCTTGTTACAACATTATTATTGATTCGAGAAAGAATGTATAATGGGGAGAGTTCCTTGTTTAGAGGCAGATCATGTGAAGTGAATGTACTTTTAGGAATAGTGGTCACATGATTTGAAGGAGGAATATGAGTGAATGATACTACATTCATATACTCGGATGGGGTGAAATTAGAAGATGAAGAAGCTGGAGCATCCAAATTAGCAAAGTGTGATGAGAGTAGGTCTATGTAGATCTATAATTGGCTATTCAACTTTGCTATAGATTTATTCAAGTTTTTTTTCTACCATTGAGCTGGACAGTCCCATCATCAATACGGTTCTGAATCACATGACACAGATGAACACATCTCTCAGTGTCATGTCTAAAGACTCGGTGGTACTAGTAGAACTTTTGTGCATCGTATAATTGAGGATATGGCTTAGATAGTGGTCTAATCTCTAGTAAAGTTATTATTTTATCTTTCAAACATTTTTGCAAGATGTTATTATAAGATTATGATAATGTAGTAGGTAAGTGCACCAAGATGGTTCCCAAAAAGGGGACTTAAGTGGACAAATTTTTTTGAAATTAGGAAATACTAACCTTGGACGTGAAATTGAGGATAGTCACACTCAAAATTTTCAAATGGAACAAAAACAAGGATCGAAGTGCTTCGAGTCTACTTTCTAAACTACTAATTTATTTTTAAAATGGTTGATATTAAGGGGTTCAAAAGAGGGATGTACACAAATTGGTTTTGTTTTTGTGAAAAAAACATAACATAGCAACTCTTGTACGACCCTTGTACAATTAATTTTTTTTTAGTATTTTTAAAATTACAATAGTCAAAAGTTAGCTAATAGTATGTAGTTGATGCATGATTTTTTTGATAATTTTTTAATGAATATTTGATTTTTTACTAATTTTCGAAGTGGACATTTCCTGAAAAACAAAATTTTGGCCATGCTACCCCTACAAATTTTGGAAACTAATTGAATTTTTATTTATTTATTTTTTTAAATTTGTAGAATGGAGTCTAGTTTCTAAAAATGTAATTTATTTGAAAATTCGATAAATGGTTAATTTATAATGAAAAAAATACCAAACACTGCTTTTTGGCAAAAAAAAGACATACAAATAAAATAAATTATGGATGAAAGGCTTAACATTTTCAGAAAGTGAAAAAAATTACATCGTTGGATAGCTAAGAGAGAACCCAACATTACCCATGTGCTCTTTTTTTTCGATATTGAACCACGTGCAATCCTGATGGTGAGCACAAACTCGTTTATGTGAAATACGGTAGATTTTTTAAAAACACGTCTGGTTGTTGGGAATGCCTTCCAAGCCTTTGGGTTGGTATTCCAAGGCAAATACCAAGCCTATGGCTTGAGAATTCCCAAAGCAAGATATAACGCGAGCGCGCTATAATGTGCTCACATTATATTTCAGTTTTGACATTGTTTTTTCTTCTACGGGAAACATGTCAACTAAGACATAATGCGAGCGCGTTATAACGTGCTCATGTTATGTCCTCCTTTATGTTAAATGCCAATATATTGAATGTATGCTGATATATTTGTATGTGTGTATGTACATGTATACTTGTATGTCATGTATGCATGCTTGTTTGTATGTACGTATGTCTGTATGTATCAATGCATATATATTGTATGTATGTATGTAAGATTGTATCTACACATGTATGTATGTATTCTTGTATGGATGTAGGATTATATGTACATATGCATTATACTTGTATGTATGTATTTACATATTTCTTTAGAGGGAGGGAGAATTTAGAGAGAGAGAGTCTAGAGAGATGGAGAGGGGGTGGGAGGGAGAGACATGAGAGAGAGGGAGTGGAAGAGAAGGGGTTGGAGTGATAGAGGGAGGGAGGGAGAGAGAGAGGGGGGTGGGGGAGAGAGAATTGAGAGAGAGGGAGAGAGAGGGAGGGGGTGAGAGAGAGCATAAAAGAAAAAGAGAGTTATGTAGGTAGGGTGCCAAAGGGAGAGACTTGAGAGTGTGAGGGGGGTGAGAGGGAGAGACTTGAGAGATAGGTAGTGAGAGGGAGTATGAAATAAAGGGAGTGTGTGAGAGAGAGGGAGTGGGAGAGAGAGGGAGTGTGAGTGAGAGACCTAAGAGAGAGGGTGTGGGAGGGAGTGGTTTTATAGAGGTAGAGAAAGAGGGGGGTGGAGTTAGAGGGACTTATCTAGGTAGGGTGGAAGGGATAGATAGAGAGAGGGGAGAGAGACAAAGAGAGTTACCTAGGTAGGTTGCCAAAGGGAGAGACCTGAGAGAGAGGGGGGGTGCGAGGGAGAGACATGAGAGAGAGGGAGTGGGAGAGAAGGGGTTGGAGTGAGAGGGACTTAGCTAGGTAGGG